>KI669494.1:313902-331399 GCA_000507405.3 Kwoniella heveanensis BCC8398
AGGGGAAGGGGAAGGGGAAGGGGAAGGGGAAGGGGAAGGGGAAGGGGAAGGTGCAAGCGAAATTGTAGTTATTGTACCGTAAAGTCAGTCCTTTTCCAAGTTGTGGATCTACTGTAACTTAGTCCTAGTGAGTGGCGAATTCGGTCAGGGTGATCAACACGAGCTGAGCTTCTGGTCGACCCATATTATACTAGTTATGTGCAAGTAAAAGGTGAAAGGCATGAATACAAGTAGAAAAAGTAGGGTCAGCATCGGTGTCAGTATGAGTTTCAGTATCAGTATCAGTATCAGGATCAAGATCAGTCAGTGTGATCGTGTGATCTCCGCGGGTTACCCTCAGCTTCAGCGGACGCAGCGCGAGGTTGATTGAGCAATGACGGGTCAATCTCTCGCAGAGCGAGATCAGTACATCAACGCTTCGGATGTCTGACATCCGTGGGTAGAGGGGAAGATACTAATGAGCTTTGTATCACTGACCGGCGGCTGAACCATCCGTCTCCAGTAATTTGCAAAGCTTATTATCGAACTTCGTTCGACGGCGGTCCTACAATACGCGAAACGCCGACATGAGCGGATGGAGAAAGAGCAGCCAGCGTGTCGGTGGGATCACAGGCATCAGTAACAGTACGATCGATAAGTATCGCAAGTCGTTGGTTCGAACGCGGTGACGAGTTGAGCGGCACAATACTGCTTTACATTCTCACTCACAAGGGCATGCGATTGAACGTTCGCCTTTGCAGAAGCTTGATCAGATGTTGCACCTCGACCAACCACGCGGCCATCCCTGCTCCTCGACTTGAAGCCAGCAGCTGATCCGCGAGGCGATTCAGGCAGTCCAGGCTGAGCGACCGAGCGAGCGAGCGATCATGCAGGCAATGTATTGAAACAGGTCAGAGTGGATTGACACTCAGTCAGTACTGGTACTCAGTCCAATCATAGCCACCTGTTCAACTTACTACTTGATCACCATGCCGAAATGCGGATTCAGAACCGGCGCAGATTTCAGCGCAGCAAGCTCCATCTGGACACCTGCTGCCCCAGCACCGGGGCCGCCGCCACCGCCACCGCCACCTGACATGAAGCTGAACATATAGCAGGCGTATGGGTTACTGTGTCGAGATCGTTTTTGAAAGGCAATCAAAGATCAAGTAGGGAGACTGTCTGTCTGTCGTATTACAGGCTCTGTGCTGACTGTAAAAATCGCGCTTTTCTTCTTGTTCAACGATGCGATATAAGACCCTCAGATAGGCGGAGGGACGATAACGGGCGTTTCGCAGCCTTTTATTGCGCTATGGGGTCAATGTCAAGGCAGCTAGCTAGCTGATACAGAGCCGTTTCTGATTGTGATTCTTGAGATCGCTCAGTGACAGTGCCAGTGACTGTGACAGCGACGTCGCGGCTCGGGGTGTTCAACAAGGTTCAACAAGCTGTTGTGTACTGTGGTGTGGTTCGCGAGGAAGGAAGCGAGTCAACAATGACCCTTTTACGTTGAGAAGCGAAACCCCTAGGCTTTTGTTGGTTCTTGTCTTGGGAGAAGAGGCGAGGACAGGAGAGAAGAAGAGAGCCAGGCGGAAGGAGGAGGGATTGAGGGGGCAAATGTGCTGTCTACTGTATGACGCTTCTTGCTCTCTCGTGTTTTTAGTGCTCGATGCAGCAAGACTGATCTGATGACTGCGCTGCGCTCGTTCATCAAACCAAAGGAAAGACCAGACTCATCACTCAATGGGTCAATCACTAACATTCAATCGCCGCCCAGATATCGGGGAGGTCTCATTCACAATGAATGGTCTGTGCGTGTGTCCTGTTGCCGGAGTTTTTTACGAGTATGAGTACTGTAGGCGCTGCAGAATGCACTCTGTACAGTCCGGTATGAGAACGAGTCGACGTGCTGCGTGATGTCGTGTCATGTCAAAAGCGCATTCAAAATCACCTCGCCAGTTCAGCATATCGCGGGCCCTCAATCTCGGAAAGAAGAAAAGAGCGTCGCGTAGCTTTGCTAGGCGAATGTCGGTGTCGATGAATCTCCGTTCTCCGGTCCCGGGTTTCGATCCGTTGTGTGCACTAAGCGAGCAAGCGAGTGAGCGGGGATGAGAAGCATAGCGGGCGGGATGGGAATCGAAAAGCATGGCATGCGTTCCCTGCTTGCGGAATGCTGTACTCTATGAATAATCGATATACGCTCCCCCGATATGCACATTGAAAGGAAGATGTTAATGTTGGTGTGCTCGAGGGAGTATTGTATAGTACATGTAGTGAGTAGCGGTTGTTGAAAGCGGAGTTCGGCGATACGAATACTCAGCATATAGTTCACCACGTCATGTCTTGGACATGCTGTGTAGAGGACAGAGGAGTAATCGGGCTTTCTTGCTGGCTGCTTATACTCGTCCTCTAGATGTCGCTGTACAGTATCTGTTACTCTGTAGAGCAAGCAAGCGAGATTGGCGTTGATGATGAGTCGTAATGATGCAATGCTCGGTTACCACGAGACGCCTGGACGCCTGGACGCCTGGACGCCTGGACGCATGGACGTCGGTGTCATTGTCGGGTATCGGTGACGATGGCTGTGTTGGAATATTGAGAGAGCGGAGTCGAATGCACGCAGGCCAGCAAGCAGATCACTTCAGAATTGGCTGAATGGACAGCTGTTGTTGACTGATCTGCTAGATCCCAAATAGCTAATAGCTAAAATCTCAACCGGTCGGAGACTGGATTTCAAAACGCACACAAGATAATCAACCGTTCGCGCGATTGGAAAGAATCATGCATCGGATTCAGCACCCCTTCCTTTGAGCCTTGACAAGCCCTTTCGATCTAAGCGAGCCGAGCGGAGTAGAGCTCAAGACCTGGAAACCTGGACAGCTGGACGTGCCAGCCAGATGGACGTCAGCTCATACGATAGTTGGCGTGTACCGAGGCAAGCGTTGGCCGGGGGAAGGTAAAGGTGAATGGCAGTGTCACATCCAAGCAGGTCCCGATCAGAAAGAACCCTCGCCAATTGTGAATTCCCAACATGGGAATGTTTAACCGTCCCACAAACCAGGCGATAGCGCTGAAGAAAAACATGATCGATCGAGAGAGGATAACACTCTGTCGTCGAGCTGAGAATGGACCGTCGGAGCCGAGATGCATATAGGGTATATTCATAGTGAAAAGGAGGTGCAGTGAAGTGAACGGCTGTTTGTCCAAACTATGGGAAACCGATGTGTGTAAGCTGACTCGAGAAAACAAGTCCACCGATGACCCTCAAACGAGGACTAATTCTATCTAGCGACGCCTCATCACTATCGTGAAGACAATGTGAGGGTCGTACCGCCTTTTTGGAGGCAAATAGAAGGGCGTACGATGATATGTCGCTTGAATGATGAGAAAAGAAAAAGAAGAAGAAGAAGAAGAGATCATGAGTCGCGAAATTTTGGCGGATGGACAGGATCGATTGGTGTTGGAAAGACACGGGATCAAATTTCATCTCCGTTCAAGTTTGAGCGCCCTGCGCGTCTTTCGCGGAACTGCGTCACGAGACGAGTCCCCGCACAAACCACAACCACAACCACTCCTCCCTCCTCTTCTGATGCATAGTCACAAGTCACAACGGAGAGTCCTTCGCGTTGCCAAGCAACCACCCAACTAACTTACCAACTCGCCCTTGGTGACGGCGAGGGGCGAGGGGTTAACGCGGGCGGGTCCTTGTCCTTGCACAAAATCAGGAAGCCAAGGAAAGGTTTTGTAATACGCTTAGACCGTTTCCGTGCCTGATGCAATACAAACTGTTTTGTATGTTTTGTTATCATATACGTCACAAGGTCAAAATCACAAGCCAAAGCCCAACCCAACGTCCGCTGAATTGCCTCAATCGTCGCTCTACATAAGAGCGAACATAAAGTTGGCCTGCTCCACGTCCACCTCGACTCTCTCTTATTTTCATAGATATCACCAGCTACATCAACCTTCGCTCACAGCTATCGACGCCTGATCAATCACAACAGCCAACAGCTTCCATACTAGACAACATGTCCTCGTGAGTATGTCCGATGCTGCACCTGCAATAAGCAGAAGCAGCTGTCGGGGTGTTCAGCTGGCCGTCTCTTCAATTAACGCTCGGTCTTCCGAATCGCTACGCTTAAATCCATTGTGAGAGACACCATACTGATTCCGCTTCTCTCTATTGTTAATACTTTTTGACAGCGCTCAACTCCCCGTTCCCTCCTCTTCGGCATCTTGCTCGTGCGGCAACAAGCAAGACAGCGCCACCTGCTCGTGAGTTTCAGTTTGTGCCTCTTTGTCTCTTTCGCTACAAAGCATCTCATCTCGCCGTAACAACCCCCCATCACAGTCAAACGGAGCATGAGCTGACCTTCAATGTCCCCCCTTTCCTTCCAAAACACACAGGTGCCAGAAGACTCACGAGTGCAAATGCGAGCCTGGAAAGTGTACCTGTCCCGGATGTCCAGTCCACAAGACTGAGGAGAAGGGCTGCACGTGAGTTCACTCTGTTTTTGCTTGAGTCTTCGCCTCTGTTGCTCTTGCTGGAGGAATATCAGCCCCGTGGCCTGAACTCCCGTCCGACGCCCGACGCGCAATATCCGCACTTCATGCTAATGCCAGCATCTTGTTGAATCTTCCCAGCTGTCAACCCGAATGCAAGTGCGCTCCTGGCAAGTGCGAGTGCGGATCATGCCCCAACTCCAACAAGAACAAGGGCAAGGAGCAGGCCTGCGGGTGAGTGCGAGCAGCTGATCGCTTGCGAAATCCCCATCCTTCCCATTCAGCTCTTCCTTCTCACTGCGCTCGCTGCGTACCTCTCTCTCCTTTCGAATCAGCATCACTCCCCTACATACGCAACGTCCATGCTTTTCGAATATGAACATCAAGGAGGGAGGATGCGTCCAGTGTATCTGCTTGTCTGAAGTTTGCAGTCGAAGCTGATCCTGTGATACCTTATTTCCTTTTACGCCCTCATAGATGCGGTGAGGAATGCACCTGTCCTCCCGGGCAGTGCACCTGCGCCAACTGCCCCGCTAAGAACAAGAGCAAGGACCAATCGAGCGCTTGCGGGTGAGTCTGATCTCCTTCACTTGTTCAAACTGATATACTGTGTGAACCGATATCATGTCGTTCTGGAGTACGCACGGCTGTGATGTATGGTCGAAGGGCAAGACTAGAGTGAGGAGAGGTCGCTGAAGCTGGAAAAACCTGGTGTGCAATTTAGATGCGGCGAGACCTGCTCATGCCCTCCAGGCCAATGCAAGTGCGCCAATTGCCCCGCCAAGGACAAGAAGGAGGAGTTCGGATCAGGATCAAAGGGATGCTCGTGAGTTTTATGTCGCTATTCTACTATTGCACGAGAGGGGGCGGTACTAGCTAGCAGGTGACGAGCGAGGGGACGTTGCGACGATTCGACGGTACGACATTACGACGGCGCGAGGGGGCCGGCGACGGTTTCGCTCAAAGAGCGGAGCGAGGGGACGCACTGAGAGCTCAAATCCGAGCTCGTCGAGGCGGTCTTCCTGGGCGGTGACAGCCATGCCACAGAGCTGTTCAGCCTCGAAGTCATTTCCTTCCACGACGTGATGAGGCGCGATGGAAGAGAGGGCGAGGCTAGGCCGCGAGTGAGGCAGAGTATGAGTGGAGGATGAGCGGGAGTCGAGCGGAGTCGAGCTGAGTGAGAGTGAGGGGTCGACGCTTTTGACTCATCCTATACATCGTCCGCAACGAGTGGAAACACTGGCTGACTAGCGATGGCTGTACCGGACCACTGCAGATGCGGTGAGCAATGTTCGTGCCCTCCTTGCCAATGCACATGCGGCGACTGCCCCAACGCCAAGTAGGCTTCAAACCTCCGATAATGCCTGTCGCTCGGTTCATGAAGCCATGGTGGTGATCGTCTTTTGATATCGTGTAAAGTTCCTGTACTGTGGTCGTGTTGTGATTGTGATTGTTGGGTAAAGGGAAACGTTATCGTGGCATGCATATATATGAACAGAGATTTACCAATACCATAGAGGAAAGAAAGCGTAGCAAGAGGATCAATCGCTTTGCTTCACATCGGATAAACAGAATCATCTAAGAGAAAATCGGAAAGCGAGGGTATAGTTTATATAAATGATCTTTGTTTCAAGTCGGTGGTCACTGTCGTTGTGCGACTCGTCAAATCTACCCTTCCACTAACACGCCTCTGTTCGCTCGACTCAACGCTCGTTCATCTCGATCCAGTGAGATCAGCGGGGAACCCAGAGAAATCTTGTTGATCCGTCACGTTTTGGCCGCCGCGGGAGTATGTGATCCTCATTCGTAATCGGATCGCAGCCTGTCATTGAAGCGGGCAGGCAACATGACACAATAGCAATCAAGGAAACATGACACGAGTCAGTGATGCAAGTCCTCCCTCTCGGTGGTCGTGATCAGATTGTTCCAATGCGTTTTCGATCGAGATAGGATTGGGTCGTGCGATTTGAATACCGATAGTAAGCCAATTGGAATCACTTCACTCACCCCTGCTGGCGCATGGATCCTCATCTGCTGCGTCTCTACACCACCAGCCGCGATATCCGACGAGGACATAGCTTGCATCTGCAATTGTTGCGTCTGTGAGATGAAGAGACGACAGATGGAAGAGGTGTCAGCTGGACCCCTCAAGAATTGAAACGGCCGGATGTTATGGAAACAGCCGAAACTCACCTTCGGTACGGCCACCTGGAAGTTGACACCACTGATCGCCTCTCCAGCAGTTGACGCGAATCTGGCGAGAATCTGGATGACCCCGGGTTGAGTGGGCGACACTTTGGGCGTGAGCGTGATCTTGAGTCCGTTCTTATCGTAGGCGGAATATGACTGTAATTGCGGCTTTGGCGGTTGAGCCGCTGGTGCTGCAGGTGCGGCTGACGAAGGAGCTGAAGAGGAAGGCGTCACCAAGTCGAACAATGATCCTGAGGTGGCTTGAGCATTGGCTGGCGGGAGTGAAGCAGCAGACGTGGGAGGAACAGGCGCAGGTGATGAATCGAAGAGAGACATGATATCTGCTGCGGCCGATCTTGGCGGTTGGCCTGCAGATGCACCGGGAGCGGAACCGGAAGGAGAAGGCGACATGTCGGCTGCTCCTGTTCCAAAGATGTCGGCGAGCAAATCTTGAGTGGAAGGTCCTGATGACGTGCCATTACCATTGATCGCTGCTGGTGCGGAGTCGTCGCCGATCAGGTCGACTACGGTATCTTTGTCGGTCCTTGTTGATCCAACCGGCTTTCGCTCGCTCACTATTATATACGCGCGCATGGTCAGCCACAGAGTTCGGCACGGAGACGAGCGAAACCTCATTGAGCTGGTCAGCGCTAGCTAACTCACCAGTTCCCATCATAGTCGCCCTAATCTCAGGCGGTGGCATCCTCTCCAGTACACCCATCTTGATATCCCTCATCCCGTACAGTGTACCAAACTCAACCGCTCGTTGTTGGATCTCCAACTCGAGATTGCTAGAGAAGTTGGCCAGAATCTCGGCGATCCGATCTTGGTTTGTCGATTGATTCGGTGTGGACAGCTCGGCAAGTCGGACTGAGAGTTTTGAGAGTGCCACGAGCACAAATTGACGAGTAAGGGTGTTCGCATAGGGCGATGAAAGAACCAGTTCGAGCAGGTCGATGATGTCCGTATCCGTCACCTGAAGTGACGTATAGTCAAGCGGGATCAGTTTGCCTATTCAGACGCGATAATCGAGTCTAAACTACATAACACACCTGCTTGACTTCCTCTCCGTCATCGATAGTTCCTCCTTGTAACAGCACATCTCCGAATTCTCCAATGATCCAGATAGCAGCGAGGGTCAAGCTCTCCTGTGACAAGTCGCTTGACAGGGCCGCATATAATCGCTGAGCAGTGTAGAACTGGAGCTCGGGAGTGTGACAGGTCAAACGGATGAAAGCGGCCAAGATCTCCTCCCGTACGTAGTTTCCAGCCTAAGAGGCGAATCGTCGCAGTCAGCAATGTGTATATGAGTAGACAGAGGCGATTCCTATATCAAAGTCACTTACTACCTTCAGCACCCTCAGAACAGTGTCAATCTGCCATCGCTTGTTCGGCGCGAACCTCTCGGCAGCAAGGCAGATCTGAGTAGTCATACCAAGCTTGAATTCGTTGTCGGCCACCTCAAGGAAAGACAGCAACTCCCTGATCATCACTCGGACATTGCCTTCATTCACCAATGCGTAACACAATTCCAGAGCTCTTCGTCGGATAGAGATATCGCCATCCCTGAGACAGTCGAGGATGGTATTTCGGTGTCTTTGTACGGCGTTGGTATCCATTGACACCACCTTGTTGAGCGTGTTGAGAGCGACGTATCTGAAAGAAAGGGGCAGTCGCGTCAGCTGTTGATAGTGCACATCATTCTTAAAGCAGCTGACTCACCGAATGTTGTTATCCCGGTTGGTCAAGAACTTTCCGAGAATGTTGATCGCCATAACTCTCAAGCCACTGTCCGCCTCAATCTCCAGTACACTCAACACTGTCTCGTACAAGATGGAGTTTCCGACGTTTTTGGTGGAGTCGGTGTTGGTTGCCACTTGTGCGAGGATGTCATTCATCGTTTCGCTGGCAGTCGCGTCACCCTTTCCAAGCAGGCGCAGAAGACGTAGGATCTTGGTTTGGAGGAAGGGGTCGGTGATTCCGAGGACATCGTGTTCCGCGCTGTAACCTGTGGTGACGAGGTTCTTGAGATGCTTGACAAGAAGTCCAGTCGCCTGAATTTTGTGCCATCAGCTATCAGGTTTTTGATGTATACGGTGATGAATCAGAACACTCACCTTGCGGAACTCGTCGCAGACTCGCTCGTCGAGAGCACACATCTCAGTGATCAAGGTGACACCCGCAAGTAGGACGCCGTGGTTTCTGTCTTGAAGGAGCGACTTGGCTTTGCCTACAAAATGGTCCATCAGGTCCGGCACCCGTCGAATGACACGTAGAGCACAAAGGGCCGCCTACATAAGACATCAGTTGTCAATATTTAACAACGGAGTTCGACATAGAGTCGCTAGTAAGCACGAGGAGAGAACGACTTGGATTGACACGTACCTTCTTTCTGATATAGGTGTTACTGCTTCCCAACAGCTTCTCAATCTCATTGGCCAAGTCTCTCGACATCTCCTCGGATGAGATGTTGGCGAAGGTACAGAGAGCGAGACCGACGGCATACATGTTGGAATGATTCATGTCGCTGAAGTCAGGGAAGCAAGCAAGATTAGACGGATCTCCAAATCGTATAAAGCGGATCAGATTATCCGTTCGCTTCGCTGTTCCCGCCGGTATCACAAACCCAAGACCATTTGTGGATTCATGTGTGCGCTGCACGACGAGTCTCGAGCGACAGGACGAACAATCGGGGAAAGGGTGACATCGAGTGACCAAAAGGAGACTCACTTCTTCAGACTGTTCGTGACGAGCGTCAAAACCTCCTGATTCTCATCCAACAGCAACATGATTCCCAAATAACCCAACCTCTTGTCCGCAAACCTGGGCGAAGCGACGAGTTTCAGGCATTCTATCTGCCCAAAATGCGCAGGGTAGCCTAACATGTGGATATACAGAAGTTTGGCGATGTTGTTGTATCGCGCGAAGGAGTCTTCTTCCTTGAAGGATGTCTGAGTTGAAGAGAAAAGCAAAGTACACAGGAGGAGAGATGGTTGTGGACACTAGGTCAGCACTTTCAGTCTGACAGATGTCTATGACTCCAGACGACAAAACCACTCACTCGGATCGCGGCCGACTCCTTCTGTATGACGGATCGTTCATCGGCAAGAGTCTATGACACGGAAGACAGATTCATCAGAAGGCCCACAGCAGCGGGTACAGTAACAGCAAGGAGGGGTGTCCGGCATACCTTACACGAGCGGATGGCCTTGATCAAGGCTGGAGGGCGTATAGCAAGGCAAGAGGGGAAAATATGTGCAAGTCAGCTTCTTCCATTTGTTGATCTACTCGGCGGAAGTTGCCTTCTCGTCAAACGACCAGAGCGAATAGCTTACCCTTGAGATTGTAGTGTCCGCTCATCGTAGTTCTCTACCGTCTCCTTGAGGTGTACGAGTTTTGAACAGGGTGTATGCGATGCGAATGCTGATGAGCAATGAAGTTGGTAGTATGTTGTCAATTAGACGATCTGACCTGGAGCATCGCTATCGTATTGCTGGAGGACGAGTGCAACGAGTGAGTGATTGTGACTTCTCCACGCGTTTAACGATAGCCATAGCCACTGAACCGGGATCAAAAACACGTGGACTGTCATATCCCGTCCGTCACTCACTCATTTCATGCGTCATAGCCTATTCACGCTCCCTCGCTCGCTCGTTCGAGATCAACATGACAACGGGCGACACTTCGACATTCTCATCGTGCGAACTTCAGTATCCCACATCCTACTTTAAAGGCTAGTCAGCCCCATCGTCTACGGCCACAACAGGTCAGGATAGCTAGCAACATGGCGCCACTCAGCATCTTCCTCACGACATGGAATACGGGTCTCCAAGGCTCGAAAGCCCAATCGCAAGATCTCACCAGCTGGCTGTTACCCGTACTGCAAAGTACGGCGAATGACCCCGAGATGCCCGATGGTATCATCCCTGATATCTACGCTATCGGGGTACAGGAGCTGCTTCCTGTACATCTTGCTCGTGAGCTGGCTTCGCTCTAGCTGGCTCTTACAATGCCGTTCCTATGCAGTCAGAGCACCAATCGAAGCAGTCCTGATCTCATGACGCTGATGTAGTCTAAACTATTGAAATATAGTCGCCGGTCTCAGTCGACCTGTGCTAGCTGCACTAACAGCCCGAATCACCTCCCTTCTCTCCGCTCACGCGTCTTCGCTCTCACCTTCCAAGGCACCCGAATCGTATCGGCTAGTATCGCGGGTATCCCACGTCGGTGCAGCCCTGTGGGTGTTCGCTCGAGAGAGAACCATGGAGGGCAAGGTCGGGAAAGCCAGCACTAGTTCACTGGGCCTCTGGTGGGGCGGGATGGGAAACAAGGCTGCTGTTGGGGTCAGAATACCTATACGACGAGGTAAAGAGGGGGGATGGGAGACCTTTACGTGAGTAGATTGTCCAGAGATCAGTTGTACTGTGTAATCGTTGTGCCTCATATGTGGCTCGTCAGGAAAGGACGATCCATTGAGCTTGTGCTGATTCTCATATCCACCCCACAGCTTCGTCAACACCCACCTCGAGGCACACGACCACAACATCAGCCGTCGAAACGCGCAATATCAAAACATCCTATCCTCACTCGTCTTCACCACCTCGGACCCTCTAGCTGAACCTTCCCAGATTTTCGACACTTCCCATCTGTTCATCATGGGCGATCTGAACTACCGTCTCTCGAAATCCCCGCCTGCGGAATACCTGAGGGAGGGAACACCGTCGGATGATATTTTGGTATTGGAGAAGGAGAGGGTGGCCATGTTTGAGCTTGATACATTGAGACGGGAGCAGAGGGAAGGGCGGGTGTTTGGTGGGCTGAGAGAAGGGGATTTGACGAGGTTCGCGCCCACGTACAAGAGGATTGTCGGCAAGATTGAGGGGTACAGCAAGTGAGTGCTGGGTCGTTGTGTGCTAGTCAGGACTCAATTGTGTTTTTTTGTTCTGTTCACCCGTTCATGTGACAGGGAAACGGAAAGGCTGACTGACCACTTGTGCCCTCGCAGGAAGCGTATACCCGGCTGGACCGACCGGATCCTTTTCGCCTCGCACACCGACCCACCTTACCTCTTCTCACCCCAAGCATCACTCACGCCCACCGTCCCTCCAGGTCCCCACTCTTCCACCCGGATAATCACCTTTGGCTCGACCCCTGAACTGACTATCTCAGACCACAAGCCCGTGCACGCCATCGTCTCCTTACCAGAGATTGAGCACTCCGCCCCTGCGGCTCACCTTGCACCCGTCTTACCTCCCGCCCCTTCTCCTCATCCGGTCCGACCACCACCTACACCAAAGGAAGTCTTATTAGCCTGGAAGTTGCTGGGAACGTTTCTCGATAGGGCGATTGGCTTGCCGTGGTGTTTGATCGTCCTGCTGGGTGGAGGTAACGAGAGGACGGGGCTGGGAGTCGGGGCTTTCTTCGCTATGATCTGGGGTGTGTGGTGGAGCGGTGTTTGGTCTGGATCAGCGTAGGCTCATAATTTCTGAGCCGACTTGCACTGTCTGTTCTGCGCTTTGGCTTGCGGTGGCTACACCTCTGTATTATGATATATGTATGTATTCCTAAATGAATGGAATAGAACAACTGCCTCTCTACTATACTATCAGGGACAACGAAGCAGGAATGCACCGTACCGTATGTTGGACCCATCCGGAAGTGCTCTCAGCAGTCTGTGTCTGTCTTTGCAGGTGCTCGTTCTCGACACACTCGAATACCGGACGAGTCAGAGCACTGGAGGACAGACAGGAAGCCACTCCCTCTGGCGCAGCCCACTCTAGTCTAGTATAGTCGAGTTGAATATCTAGTGGATCGAACCCAGGAGCAAAACTCTGCGCTGTGGCTAGACCAAGGCTTAAGCCTCCTGCGTAAGGCGAAGAAACTCTTCTTGTATATCACATGGCATGATGCATGAACAACAGAACTGAGACAGGCGCATGATAAATGTTACAATTGATCAATTCTGCCCCTCCCATGCTCTGGGTCAGGCCAGCTAGCTAGCTACACGGCCACTCTTACAACTTGATACCACATTCTTGCCCGTTTTCCTTACTTCACGCTAAGAGTTGAGGAAATCCGCTACTTCGAGCGTTGATCTGTCGAGAACTCTTCCTGTATGCCTGACCAAAGGCCAAAGCTATCTCTAATTCCGTTGAAGCCCTCACCGCGTTGCTCAACTCGACTCGCCATATCGGCGAGTCTTGATTACCAGACCAGAGACCCTTCGACGATCTTTGCCAGCTGCTCCTTCTCCTCTGCGAGATTGTCTTTGGCAAGTACTGGCGCCAGATCGAGGACTCGTCGCTGAGGAAGGCAGCCTTCAACAAGCTAAAGCAGCGGAAAATGAACATGCAAATCGGCCATAGGTCAGTCCCAATCCTTGTAAGCAGTCACCGGGAGCTGGCTCCCTCTTGGCCTGGAGATATTCGGCGGGGTGCATAGACGCCCATACCGCATACCGAATAAAGCTGCGTTGCTCACTTTGGGAATGTCCTCAGTACCATAACCGACCTTGCTCAAACCCCTAGGTACCTCGACCTTATCCAAGAACTTCCTAATCTCCTCGCTCAGCGCTCGACCGATATCCTCGTCCCTGATCGCTCCGAGTTCGTGGGCACGAGCGGGACCCAGGAAGATGGACAGGGCGTCCCGATGTCGCGAGGGTGACGAAGGGGCGGTGAAAGCGAACACGGCCGGAGCTGTCAAGGAGACTGCTACACCGTGAGGGATGAGGGGAATCGTAGGGCTGTACGAAGGGTGATGGTATTGAGAGGCTTTGGGTCGACCTTTATTGAGCGAGGAGATGGGGTATGAGAACGCGTGCTGTGCATGCCATGAAAAGGGTCATTCAGCTTAGCGGCACAACAATGCACTATGGGTTTTCGTGTGAGCTGAAAAAAGTGACTTACACACATGTGCACTCCCGCATTCCCGAAACCGATGCCAGCTGAAGAGGCAGCGAGCAACATCTGCTCTCTTGCTTCGAAATCAAAGGGATCTCGGGCAATTCGAGGGAGGTACTTGATCGTCGTTGTTAGAGCCCATCGGGAGAAAATGTCGGAGATTGGGTTGGAACCCTGGTAAGCGGGTCGGTTGATCGGGTTGGCAGGGCGAGGGGTTCGCTGATTATAAGGTACTGCAGTCCAGCCTGAGATTGGTTGAAACATCACAAGTCACTAATCAAGTTATGCCAGCAGGATCCGAGTGGATATGGTGCACTCACTCTCAAGAGAATGGAAAAGAACATCCAGACCAGCAGCGATCGACACTTCTTTCGGGCAGGTGGCGGTGTTGTTTACGTCCACGATGCCCAGCGTGGGCTTCAAAGCTCTTGACGCGATACCAGTCTTGAACTGACGAGAAGGAATATCGAGAATGGCAGTACCCGTTGTCTCAGAGCCGGTACCCTAGAGAGAATGAGTTTAGTCAGCACGTAGGAGGGGTGGCTCGTTATAGGCCAAAGGTCACTCACGGCGGTCGTCGGAACTGCAGGATGAGGTATCAAAATCTCTCGTCAGCTCAATTGAACGTCTAACTCCGATTAACGTAAGTTCTGGACTCCACTCACTGGCAATCAGAGGACTAAGCTTCTTCTCGATAGGCGTGCCTTTACCGATGGGAGCATTGATGAATTCGAATAAGTCTGCTTCAGGATAGTTTGTGAACAAGTTGGCAGCTTTGGCTGTGTCCATAGATGATCCACCTCCCACAGCTAGGAAGTGGGTGATGTGGGATGTTCGGGAGAAGTCAATTGCTTCCTGCAGTGAGTGAGGGTAAGTCAGCCAATAAAAACGGTGTACCGACACGAATCTCCCCTCAGTCGTCATAAGGCGAATGTCCAAAGACAAAGTAGAAGATGATATCGCTACACTCACTTGCCAACTCTTGTCGGTGGGCTCAACCGCACATTTATCCCAAACGACCCAATTCAATCCCTCCCTCATCAAGCTCTCTTCGACAACCTCCATGACAGGTAGCTTGACCACATTCGGGTCTGTGAAGATACCGATCTTGGTCTGGGATCTGTCGGCAGCAGGGAGTTGACGGATCATGTTGGACAAGTCCATGCCTACTTCTCGGGTAGCGTGGGCGCCGAATCGAAGGGTCGAGGCTGCCATCTGGTGGAATTGCCAGTCCGGTACCGATCAGATCATTTTCACCAGGGTCGGTGATGAGGGAGTTATACAGGGCGGCAGAAGGTTAAGCTTTGTCACACTGCACGCCGCAAGCAGTCAGTCTTACTCACCTCGAACGCGTAGTCAGTGTTTCCGGGAGGAGGACCTCCTACGGCTGACTCGACGGGCGTAGCCATCCCTCTGTGTCCTCCTGCGCCTGCTAAAGCCCCCTGTGCACCGCCGAGATGATGCGGGGCGCCATGTCCATGAGCATGATGGTCGTGCGCAGCGTGTGTTCGTCCGCATCCCCTACACCCTGCGTTGGCCGTGAGGGAGAGGAGACGGTTGATCGTTGCTCTTGAAGCTGGTGAGGGCATCTTTGCTCGAGTGTTAGCTAGCTACTGTCGCTTGAATCTAATCTCGAGTTGCAAGATGATATACCGTGGATGATGTATAACACGACAACAAGGAGAGAATGGCGAGGAGGTCACTGACGTATCGGACCATATCGGTCAAGGCGTATGGATACACCATGCTTGCTTCGGCATGGATCCTCGCAAGTACAGCCGGACCGCGGTCACCGGATCGGACCATATGCACAGTGCAGGCAGGTATCATCTGATCGACGCGTCGGCTGGATGCAGACTTCGGCTAAACCCGCCTATAGGCATCACTACAATCGCTACAATCGCACGGACCTCCGGCTATCAAACTGGGCGTTATTAGCCATGAGGCATACGATGGCTCAAATATACAACACGTATAACATATATAACCCATGTTTTGCGTCTACTCGATCCTCTTTCGCATACGCTTGCTTAACCCGAGGACACTGTAGACGCGTGGTTCAGAGTGTGGGTCTCTGCTGACTGAGGCATACGTGATGCAGGTCAAGACGCAACGGCGAACGCAAAGTTACAGACATCCGGCTGACCTCGTCGAGGGGTCGGAGAGGTTGTTCGCCTTGAGCAAGTCTGATCTATCGATGTCCGATAGGCGACACTCTGACAACGGGGCTTCATCTCACTGATCCCGATGCCAGTCCCATATCACTGGTCAAAGCCAAATGAATCATACATACAGGAAGGGATACTACGTATCACTTCTTTCTCTTCTTCTTTGACTTGGAGGCAGCCGGCTGAGCCGTCTTACTGATCTCTCCTCTGTCTATCAATCCGTTGAGATACTCTTCCGCATCCGTGTACAGCCTCGAATCAGCTTCGATCGTGCTCCCATACTCCTTACAGTGGAAATACAGTCCCTCGAGACCCAGCTTCGGGTAATGCGACAGCTGGCTACCGTCCCATCTCAAGATTGAAAACTCGCCTTGCCCCCCTCCGCCCTTTTTGGTGTAATAGAGTGTCACTGTGCTAGGCTGGCCTTCGGTGTTGGTGACACGGTAGGTGGTGAGTGGTTTTGAGCCGTTGTCTGCGTTTTTGGCGAATATCTTCTCGATCTTCGCATCCCGGTCTTCCACTGTCTCAGGTTTCTTTCTGGACTTGGGTTCAGCTGAAGCTTCCGCAGTTGCCGCAGTCTCTTGGTCAAATTTCGTGTCTATATCGCTTCCCAACACCCGCTTGTACACTTCCATACGAATCGCGTGTTTCCGTCCCGGATTCTTCTCCTTCTTCTTCGCTCGAAGCACCGTACCAGCACTCGAAGCAAGATCAGACAGCGAGACTGTCGACTTCGCTGACTCTCCACCCTCCTCGTCCGTCTCCGTGATGGTCCACTTGATCGAACTAGGGTCGAAGGCTGAAGACCGCTCGGTGACATCTGTAGAGATGGCAGTGAATGCGATCTTGCTCCTCGTGGACTTGTCAGCGAACTCGCCGTTGATCCCTTCGGTTGATTGAGTGGTAGCATTGCTGCTTTTCTCAGTGGTATCAGAACTATTGTCACTGTCGTCAGTAGCGGAGGACCGACTGCTCATGCTCTACTAATCAGCCTCTACAGATGCCTTTCAGATATGTCACGATCTGACGATCGTATATGTTTTTGGACGCATAAGAGGCTGAAAGGTGTTCGAGTGGCAATTTCAAGGCATTGGGGGCTTCATTTAAGAGCAACGACTTGGCGTAGGTATATCGACGCAATTCCGTCGGGGTTGCGGTGCCCACCACGTCCTTTGATCTCCATAGGGGGTATCTGATGGGCTGCACACATTTCAGCAGCCTGCGAAGCGGGAGGTGAGTGAAAGGAAGGTGGACAGCTTGGTCGAAACTGACTCGACGTACTCGTTGGTGAGAATCGCCGGTCATAGACGTTTTCGAGGCTGAAGTAAGGCAGGATGACACGCCGACAAAGTAGCAAGACGGGTAAGTGGACGCGAGAGACCAATCAGCCACAGCACGTGTCTTCAGCCTGACCCCACCGCTTACCTATCCGACCCATTGCTTTACGATGCATGTACTGATTACTGCAAGCAAAGGTGATGCAGTGGCAAACGCTGTTGGTGATAATGACGCTGTATCAAATGAGCGGGGTCCGTGCGCCTCATCAGTTGACTGTACGCGCCCGAGACCGTGCATCAGAGACTAAACGTGATTCTGTCAACGGTTGACTGGACTCATCATCACACTGTACATAGATAACGATGCACTTACATCCCGTCACCCACCTCCCTGCTCCCCTCTCTTCTCCTCTTCTCCTCTTCTCCTCTTCTCCTCTTCTCCTCTTCTCCTCTTCTCCTCTTCTCCTCTTCTCCTCTT
>KI669494.1:332410-559090 GCA_000507405.3 Kwoniella heveanensis BCC8398
CCTCTTCTCCTCTTCTCCTCTTCTCCTCTTCTCCTCTTCTCCTCTTCTCCTCTTCTCCTCTTCTCTTCTTCTCTTCTTCTCATCGCCAATATGGCACTTCACTGTATGCCAGTCACTCCGAGACCGCCTCATCTTCCTATCTCTGAGCATTCACTTCGGCATCAGACCACATCTTTTCCTCCTTCGCTCGCGCGACATTATCCCCCTCGAAAGCCTCTGAACGATACAGCGGTCGACCCTAAGATCGACACGTAGTCCTCGTTCCGAATCGCATATTGCATAAAAGAAAGGTGAATCGAATCTATCTACCGTTTTCATGACCCCCAAATCATCGGTTCAGGGTACTGCACCGTCATCTCACCCTCAAGAAGCTGACTGGCGACTTCTCGAGCGTAGGTTCGGCAAGATGACGATCGATACTACGGATAACCTCAAGCCTGGTGCCTCTCGAGATTTGTCACCCAAGCGACCTCCCACTCCCACCCCTCTCGAGCCATCTAGGCCAGACAAGAAGGCCAGAAGGACGCCAATCACCATTCCAGCTGACATCATCGCTCACATAGCTGGGTATGCCGACAATCCTACGCGAGCAAGACTGTTGAGACTTTCCCGGACGACATACAATGTAGTCGGATCAATCTTGTACGAGCATATCAGCATCACCAGGCAGAACTGTATGAAGATTCTTAAAGGTTTTCCTGAGATACCCTCAACGCGACGGGCCCCTCCTGTAGCAGATTCCTTCCAAAGCCCGACTTCTTCCTCGACCGACAAACCTTTTGCCCTCTTTTGGCCACATGTGGACATTGATTCTGATGACGAGGAAGAACCCGAAGAGCAGGATCGACAGCAACATCGATATGTTGCAACGAAGACAACCTACGAGCGCAAGAGACGCCTTTTCATCCAAGTTAAGCACCTCACGATCTCTTCAATCCCCTGCCAACGCACGTCCTGATACTTGCGAAGCCTGGCTTTTTTTCTGGCAGATCGGCACCCTGGCGATTCCCACAGAAAAATCCTCTTCCCCAAAGTATCGGTCATGACCATCGAAGCCGAAGCTGTCTTCCAATTGCTTGATTGGTTCGATCGGCACCGAGAGTCGTCCCTGTTCTTTGGTACCTCCAGAAATCGTTTCGTTGAAGCCCTTGAGAAAGTATGCAAGCCACTTCATTGTTGTGTGACCTTCCCACGCTTCACCTCTCGGCACTTCAGGATCTTCGAGGCCCACCGCATGGCTTTCAAGGACCGATACACAGTACCCTCGAGCGGCGAATACGCTCAAGACAAGGTTCGAAACGCCTTTGAAAAGATGTTCTCCCGTAGTGCTGACATCGTAAACACCATCCGCCCTCGGGGCCTCAAGAGCTTGACCTTGCATAATTATCGCAAAGGTGAACTTAATAGCCGCGAGGTGACAAGCCTTCGCTTGTTCTGTACAACATGCGAATGCGAAGAAGCCGGCAAGCGAAATCCGAAAGAATGCTTCCAACATGCGAACATCAAGAGTCACCTGTCTGCTTTCAAAGAACTGGCGAGGGGGATTATTGATATGAGAGAAGGGAGATTCAAGATGCTTTGGCGCCGAAAGGATTTGGCGGAGCGTTGGGAGTTGATCTCGCCGCCTGAATACGAGGAAGAAAACTTGCAATCGGGATCATGGTCAGAGCTCAAGGAGAAGATCCTCATGAAGTATCCAGCATGGGAAAATGAGAACAGCGTGATGGTCGACTACCAGTACGCGGCACCTTGTATCTGCTGTGGAACGAAGGATGGGATGTTTGGAAGCGCCGAGGACCCTTGAGCGAGTAGCTGTGGCCGAACTCACTTGTCAAACTCTCTTTCAGGTTCGACTGATGGGCGGCTATGTGACTACATCTGGTTGGACGGATATGATGACGGAAAGTGACAAGACCGATGAACGGCATAGCGATGTGTAAAGACGAATGACACAAGACATAGCATAGGGTGGACTGGATGGTAATATGGTTTCTCGAGCATTATAAGTAATTATCGACAGGTATGTGAAGATAGCGAGATCGGGTCACTCTTATATAATCGTACATGTCATGCACCCTGTGTTGTGTATGGCGTACACCCATGGTGAATACAAAGTGGTGAGTCCCAGGAATACGGACCTGGTTGACACGCAGTATCGTTCGTTCTGATGGGCAGGTATGAGCGTAAGAAACGCTTGGCCAGTAGATCTCTACCCATAGGTTTCGATCTACGCTGGCCTAGCTACTGTATCGACCTTCCTTCGGTGTACCTTCCTCCGCCTCATGCTGGGCCGACCACTTTAGATGAGAGTCGCAGGCCATTCGACATCCTGTCTCAGTGGGAAAAGTCAAGCTGACTGGGCTATGCTCGTACGCGGACTCCCTCTTTCATCCTTCTCCTGACCACTCTCATGATCTTAAATGTTGTTACAGCTGTTGCTGGGACTATTTGGGCCAATTTCTCGTTATCAGCCGACCCTTCATGTTCTCTTACATCTCTTCACACTATCGCTATCGAGATTCGCCACACTTGACCGGGTCATCCTGCAGATCATATTCGAGTTTCCCCTTCCCCACAGCATACGCCGTTAGCTTTTCTAGCCGAGTCGAGGGTGCATACACCAGTCAGGTCTACACCTTCGATCATCGTGGCACCTCCAATCCCCACTCCACCGACACGCAAGCAGCTGCCTCTTCAATCCAAACCGAAGCCCTCTTGCTTCGAGCGAATCTTCCCTCTCTACCTTCCCCACTGTAGACCTTCCCCCAGAACTATTGCTGCATGTCTTCCGGTATATGGACGGTAAGAGCAAAGTCAACTATGCATCTCAGTCCCTGTACGATCTTATGAACCCGATCTCGTACGAGCGACTATGATCACCGAGGATAACGCCTGGCCCGTCTTTCGCGGACTTGGCAGGAAGATTCATTCACCTATGCCGTGGAGCAGGCAATCCCACGATCGTTCTCTGCAAGGATGCCATGAGACCATTCATGAGGACGGAGCATCGGATTAAACGGCGAATTGGGAACACCTCATGGCCGCCCGTGAATCATCGGTTTGAACCGGAAGATGACATGGATATCTTCAGTAAATCCATGCGACCCAGCCGAAGTGAGCTGCGGACCGCAGAGACAGAAAGCGCTCTGCCCAACCGACGCCATACAAGGCGACTTGGAAGTCGCATCGTCGTAAGATGGCACTCTTGCGGCATGCGCGATATCTGTTCATTGCTGGGATCCCCACCGACGAATTCGCCGAGCACATGGTGGCTTGGATAGGACTCATCATTGAAGACGAAGGTCAGGAAGCGGAATGCCTCTTCGAAAATATGTCAACCGTCTGTTATACCACAAGGGGGGTATACGAACTAGCAGAAACAGAGCACGAATATGATGACGACCGGGACCAGAGGCCACCAAAGGAAGTACACCACCGTTTTTGGGCGCGGCGCGATATCCGCTGCCGCTCATCCTCGGCATATCTGCCACGATGTTCTCAAATGCGATACCAATCGATGTGTACACCGACTGGCTCTATGAGACAGAAGATGAGGAGAAGGTACGACGGACCATCGATAGTAGGGGGTACAATAATGGCAAGATGGATCCACTATCTAGAGATTATGAGCGGTACATTGGTACAGTAACGCGCTGACGCGCCTAGTCGTTGAGAGCTCGCTGCCCTGCTGCCACTCCGTTACTGTTTATTCTGCTCAATCAGCGGATGGCCCTTTCGGTATGGAAGATGTTCGCTTCTTCTTATCAGATCCATTTGTCCGATCCAACGGTTCCTGGGGCGAGCCCAGTCTGAAAACCCTTCGGCAGATACACAGCTACATACTGCGGAGCATCGCCAAATTTGTCTGCCGATACTGTACTGGAGCAGGGAAGGCGAAATATCGTTGCGACCCGAAACCCGTGCTCAACGAATTCAGAGGTCACCCGACTACTACAAGCCAAACGTTGTGTATTATGGTTGCGAGGGTAACGAACTTGACAGTGAGGGTAATGAGGTGGTGGATCACATGTGCGATAATGCTATGGATGACAGCGCAGACCGGGACTGGTACGAAGCCGGTTCTTCGGCTGAAGAGGACGATCCCGACCGGGTCGATCCGGACGTACATCATCCTATTCAGATCTATGTATCGCAAGACAAGGATCGGAGTCACGATGATCTGGGGCACATGGCCGACGATGAAGTCGATGAAGAAGGCGACGACCAATGCAAAGTGATCGCCTCGAACGAAGGGTCGGATGACCCTGTGGGAAAGAACCTCAAAGCTACCGACCGGCCGCAGGTCGGTAGCAACGTCAGCGAGGAGGACTGTGACAGCCTACAGCCACAGTCAGAGGTCCATGTAGCAGCAGGGCTGATCCGGCCCAAGTTCGAACATTGGGAGTTATTCTGTCCCTGTAGCGAAGAGGGGTTGTTTTTAGATCGCGGGTCAGCCTTGAGAAAGGACCGACTTCAGCCTGTTGGCCCAGATTCAGCGAAGAGCTGGGCAATCTCCGACCTCAATGGAAGAAGGAAAATGTCAGAATGAGCTAACTGGGAGACGACAGATCCTTGTATTTGTTGCAGGAACAAAGAGGGACTGGACGAAACGGAGAGGAGTCGGGCAGTAGAGGAGCTACAGTGGCGAAGACCAAAAGCAGCAGGTGGCATTCCGTAGCTGTGTGTATGTAGCTTGTTGATGTGAATTTGTCGCCTCGGTCGAGAGAATATCACGATAAGTTGTCCGATAAGCCTCTTATACTGGACACTAGATCGAAATTCTCAGGCTATCTTATGTTGACAGACGTGTACATACTGTACTAAGACGTTTCTAGCGTCATGCACGTGTAAGTGTGTGTACAGTTCCAGTACTGGCATGGCAGACAGCACGTTGTCTGGATTACCGTACCGCCAGTGTTCATCGCACCGTCTGTATGCAAAGCCTCGTAATGTACAACACGTATGCACATGACCCCCCGCAGTCGCGTCATCATGTCTTACACGAGGTGACGGTGGTATGGCGTACCGTACACGTCGGGTTGACTGTACCGTCCAACCCTAATTATGATCCAGTCTTTCAACCTTCACATACAATGCGTATCCTTTCAGCTACTGCAATAGCATAGAGCAATCGATTTGTACATATATCGACATCTGAACACCTTCAGCACTCGACATCTCGTCTTCTTCCCTCAGGAATTACGACCCATCAACAACCAACTTTGCCATTTGCTTGGCTGATCATACTCACACATCATACAGCCATGCCGGCGCCGCCCTCAAAGGTCGCTAAGCACGAGCCGCCATCTCGATCTACGCAGTCCATGCACCCCGTCCAAAACACAGAGGGGTCGACCCTTTCCAGCTCACCAATCATGAGTCTGCCCCCAGAGATCTTTCAGCACGTCCTCTCATTTCTCGACGGCAAGAGTCAGGTCAACATGATGTGCGCTTCGAGGGACACCTATGATCGCCTGGCACCGATCATGTACAAGCGGGTAACCCTGACCTCGGAAAACGCTTGGGCATTCTTCAGAGGTATGATCCGAAAATCGATCGATGCTCATCGATGCGCCTGGTACAACCTCCCGAAAATTATCCTCGCCGAGGAGGACTTCGCGATTTTGAACATCAAGACCCAGGCGGGGATTGGGGGGCGACCTGCTATCACCTGGCCCAAATTTGCGTGGTTTGAGCCCGATGAGACAGATTGCGCAGAAGACAATATCGCAAGAGACAAAAACGGGAGACATTCTCCCCCTTATATAACCACCCTCGCGACCCATCGACGGAAGCTCGCCCTTCTGAAGTTTGTCAAGCACCTCCATGTCAGCTCAATGCCGAGCAGGGGCATCTCGATGCACATGTGTATCTGGAGCGCCTTGATCAGCGGACAGAGATCTCAGGAGACTGTGCGAGACCAGGAGAGCAGCGTTGCGACAGGGACTCTCTTCAGCAACGTGTCTACTCTGTGCTACAATGCTGAGGCGTACTGGCAATTTGCGAACTGGGTCAGTTACCATGGGCTCCGTTACTCATATCAGCGAGAGGACGACGACGAAAGACCGCCTTTCTTGAGAGCGATGGTGACCTGCGCGAAACCAACTCACTTCTGCTTTGGGGTCCCCGAATGCGATCGAGATTGGTACAACGAGATGCTTGTTGAAGCCGCGTACGCAGGTCGTCAGATGGCGTCCGGCTTCGAGATTGTTGAAACCTGTGTCGACATGGTCTCACAACAGCTCATCGAGTCCGCAATGAGAGGTTGTCGGTCCTTGACGATCCACAGGCCTCAGATCAGTCAGATGCCCTTCGGTATCGAGACAGTTCGCGTCTTCCTGCCGAAGGATTATTACAGATCTGACGGTCCTTGGGGTCGGCCTCAGCATAAGAAGGTCCACAAGGTACATGAACGCCTCGTGCGAGGTATGGCCAAAATCGTTTGCGGCTTCAATAATTGCACTTTGCGGGGTTTTGGAGAAGACGATTACCGCGAGGACGATGACAAGCCGACACTCCATGAGGAGAAAGGTGGAACATTGGGAATTAATCTGTCATCCGATCAAGCTGCACGAGGCCACATATTCGGACTCAGATTCAGGTTCTGATCGATCGCTCGCGATGTCGACAACGACAGAGGACACTGTACAATGGTGGACCGACTTCAGTGAGGAGATCATGAAGAAGCACCCGCGCTGGGCCAAGGAGGACGTTACGTTGACCAGGCTGCAAGACGCTGAGCCGTGCGTCTGTTGTGGTCCCGAGGAAGGAACTTGGCAAAGGGCGAAATACGAGCGCCATCTATCTCAGTATCCTCCCTAATTTGGCCCCTCATATACATGCAAATTCCCCGCTGTTATGTAACACCTTGATTGGCTTTGATACGCACGGACGGCTCGGCTCGGTCTTCCGGTGATTCCCAAAACGGGGAAAAGTAGCGAGAGTCACCTACGTTATATCCGGATAAAATGAGGCATACGAGGACCCCATTTCCGTTCTGGGTTGATTGGACCGGACTAATCTACGCGCGGTTGGAAGCCCGATTTCACAGGTCCACACCAGTTGACTCACTCAGACTTTGCTCCCTATCCCTATCGTACAGTGCTAGCGCGTACGCCCACGAAATACGCATAGTAACGCCGCGTTTTTGCTTAAACCGGTCAAGATCAAGCCTCCCTCTCGTCCTTTGCTTTGATCACGATTCAGCTTCCTTACACCTCACGTGGTTCTTACCTGAAAGATTTTCTGAAGACCTCCCAGCGGAATCAAATTACATTATATATACCCCTACACACAGACACCTAAAAGGCTACCAGCTACGCCCCACCATTAATTCCTTCGCGTCTTCTTTTACTTTTCTTTTTTCCTGAATATATCATATATCATCGAATCAACCGCGTTAAGGCATCCCACACTGTCTGTCTTCCTCAAACCACCTGATAGTCTACACGCCCTTCCTTATAAACACTCAAACAGCAATAATCCTCATTCACGCCAGCTTCATCACTCGAGTAGCATATACATACACACAAACAAATAAAGCCAGCCCAAGATGACTCACGCACCTTTCGCCATGTTCAACAACAATAACGCCATGCCTTCTAGTTCGGCTTTCAAGGCGAAGAGGAAGAGGATGTCCTGGGGCATGGACGAGGAAGAAGCTGCCAAGGTGAGCACGGGGGCTTAGATCTTTATCGAGTTCGGATAGCGATTCCGACCTTCTCTTTTCCTTTGACCTTGTCCTATGCATACATATATTTTTTTTGCGTACTGCTTCAGAGCTGACTCGTTATATTCAACAGCACATACGAGTCCGATCACCCACGATGCAACACGCATATCCCCTCCCCGAGCTGATGACGGACCACTCCAACTCCGCTTCAGACGATGATCAGGCCATGGACCAAGATATGGATATGAATGACGACGTCAATGTACACATGGCTATGGGCATGTCTGCCTCGCATGCCGACGCACGAGATCACCATGGGCAGGACAACGGATATGTGTTCTCCTCTGGTGGGAGTGGAGGTTTCGGGTTCGGACCTGGAGCGGAGGAAGATGAGCTCGAGTTGGAGATGATGGATGGCATGGGTGCTGGCGCTATGAAGTGTGAGTGAACTGGCTGTGATATCGTCGGTTATCTATAGATGTTCATGCTATCTTTCGGACTGACCCTCGAACATTGCATTTGCACCCGTCTAGCCTCCTTCCCCGCTTCTTACGGATCTTTGACGCCTCACCCAAACCCTAACCACTTCTCCAACGCGCACTACCAATCCTCTCTCTCGTCACATGTCAACGGCCACATCCACAACGGCAACGGCAATTTCCCCTCCCACAACAGCCAACGCGCAACCTCACCTCTCGCTGCCCAGGCATTCAGCACCTCCCTCCCCGCGCCCGCGGCCGCTCGAGGACTAATGCAGCCTGCCTATGCGGGCCCCGTACCCATCGGCGCGAATGAAGTGGAAAAGGCGAGGATGCAGCACGGTCCCGGATGCAAGAGCATCCCGAAGTTGGTGCTGAGCGAGTACCCTGACCCGACGACTGGAAGAAGATCTTTGTGGTCGCTGTGTAACGACTGTGGAGCGTGCGAGATGACCCAATAAGACGCGCCGCAGAATCCAACCAGATCTGGGAGGGGAGGAACGAAATAAGGAACCGGCTACTGAGACGATCTTGTTCGTCTCGGTCCCCATCACCCTTACTTATATATCTATCCCTCAAGAAAAAAAGCCCTTCCGATCGATAACTCCAGGCGAGACTCTATCGTTCCAAGAAAGAAGCGGCCTATCAATCTATTTATCTGTCTGTCTGTCTGTCCATGTTGTACCTCCGATTTCGTTGTAGGTTCATGATGGGATCTTTTTCATTCTATCTCGCTCGGTCCGATCGGACAGTACCTTATCTATCCATTTCATGCTGTGTGGTGGAATTGAACTGAAAGCAAAAACCACCCAGAAAGGACGCTTTTGTTCATACCCGATAGGTATAGGTAAAGGTTTGTCATGTATTGTGTTACCTATCCATTTGTACCAGTGGACACTTTCCTTCACCTCTGAAAATCACATGAGGGACAATGGCGTGTCAGGCTGGAATGATTGGCACTCAAGGACTTCAAGCCTGATGAGCAGATTTGCATGCAATATATCATTCACAGCAGGGAGATCCATGCGTATCTATGAGATTTTCTGTGGATTTTCATTACTTTCGCGTCATGAATCATGTTCTAGGTAGTATGGGTATGATATGGTATCAGGTTACAATGCGGGGTATATTGACTATGTACAGTATGGTTGATGTACAAAATGACCGATATACAGATCGCTCACGTAAGGTACTGACTGGTGATTGTGCACATGAGGCCGAACTTGTGAGTGATCATGACCTACCGACTTCTTCGGAATGAACGTCGAGTAGGCGCGGCTTGTGCTGTGGTGTGTTCCCTCATCGCCTCCTGGTTCTGGTCCGGGTCGCTTTCATCTCCTCCTCGATCCCTCTAAGGAACTCCTCAGCTTCCTCCGTCATTCCACTCGCATTCGCCGCTTCATCATCAACCTCTGCCACTTCTTCTATTGGTTCGTCCCCATCCACCTCGATATCCTCTCCTTCTCCTTCTTCCTCTTCGTCTTCTATGTTGGCATTTTCCGATCCAGGTATGATCCTCTTCCTCGCATCTCCTTTCTGGTCAATGAACCTAAACCTCCCAGCTTTACCTAACCTGGGCAACGCCTCCTGCTCATCCTCTTGTTGTTGTCTGAGGGATGTGACCGAAGCAGCATCTCGAGCTTGGGACGCTACCAGGGCGGCCGCGGAAGAAGTGGGGAGGTCCGCATCCACATTTGAATTCGGCTTGAGGTGCTGTGATTTGGGGATAGAGGATTTGATGAATCGTTTCGCGGCCGCGGAGTCGATTTGCGGGCGAGCTGTATGCATGTGTAGAGGGACAACATAAGGAATGTAGGATATAGATAGTAACGATTAGTCGATGAGTGACAGAGTGGTAGCAACATTGACGGTATCGTCAGCTTTCCGATAGTTGAATAAGAATTGGGTTGCTCCGAGAGCGGGAACTCACGAGCATCTGGTTCTTCGACGGCTCTGACTTTGGCGTAATACGTCTTGATACGGTCCTGCGGGGGTGAAAAAAGGAAATAAAGACCCCGCATATCAGCTCAGTGTCGGGAGTCACTGTGTCACGCACAGAGAAAATCATGCTAGACTTATAAGAAGCAAGCTTGTTGCGTGGTGATGAGATACGTTGACTTACGAGCTCTGCTGATACGTCGTGCTTCTCCGGATCGATGCCTTTCAGCTTGAGATAGACTATGTGAAGGGCAGGGGAGACAAGAGAGGTTCTCTCTATCGTTAGCACAGACTTACTGGATCGACTGAGTTGGCCGGTCGCACTGATCTGGCCAATCTGAGACCGACCACACCAGAGAGAGAGAATCCGAGCGGGTAGAGGGTACAGAAATATCAAGACACCGAGCCCGAAAACGGACATGAGCCCGTACGACGGCACTCGCACCCGCACTCGCAATTCCACAAACACTCACCCCATATCAAATCGTTCACAGCATAAGAAGCCAACACATCCATCTTGGCTCGTTCGAGCGTCGACAGCTCCTCGAGGGTCGAAGACCATTCTTGCGTCTGAAGAGGCTTGAGAGCGTTCTCCAGCACATCAAGGGACTTTGTGAGGGCGGAGAGGGTTGTGGCTGGGTTAAATTCGTCGGCCATGGCGGGCGTGTCGATCTCAGGAGACAGTCTCATGGAGATCGAGGCAGAGGAAGATCAGGTGTTTGTTTGGATTAGCTACAGACATAACATGGAGCTGTGCTTTGTTTTTGTGTCACCTCATGACCTCCAACTTTTGAACGGCAAGTTGGCGGGGATCGCCGACCGGAACGCAAGACAGGTCACGTGATGGATTCGACAGCGGGATGGGTGAGAAGCTGTCACTCCTTTGTCCTTCTTTTGATCTATCTGTGGTTCGAGCGCTCCCTAGTTCATCATCATGCTTGAGTCAACTTGACGTCAAAGCTTACTTCTCCAAACGTCGACTTCCGCCGATGACAATGGGCCGGGTGACCGTCTCTCTTCTCTGGAGCGATTTAGCGAGCGAGCACTGCCTTCCTCCAGCGAGTTCAGTCCTTTCTTCTCGCGACTCATGCGATTGCTTCATCTTGACTCGACCTTGGCGCTGAAGATCAATGCCTTGAGCACCTTGATCCTAACTAATCGATACAAACCCTTTGTATACTTGTATATCATCTACTTTTATATCATCTACTTGACTCCCATACAAGCAATAACATTTGCCCACTGATTATCGTCGTTTAAACAACGCGCAAGTCGTCAAATCGAGCCCGCCATGCTACGCGTATTGACCATGGCTTACTATTTACTTACTCCCCTTCTTGCGTCTGGATCCCCGTTCATCCATGTCCAGAAAGAAGCGACGTTCATTCCAGCTGCTCCCGTCGCTGATATTACCCAATCAACGCTTGTTCAGGACAAAGTCCTCTACGTGAGTCGCGTTACATTGGGTTCTTGGCGACGACATGGTGTTTGGGCATTCATAATCGTCAGCTATCCGCTTCGCATACTGCGCTTTACATGCTGACTCAATCTTCGCGCATGCCTGGGTTACAATCTCTACAGTATCATATCGGCGACATCGAATACTTCACGCCCTACCAGAACCCCTCCCACACCCTCTTCGCCTATACTAATGCGTTGCAGTGGAGCCCTTCCTTTGAGCCCATCGCGGTTCTCTCCATCCCATTCGGGCCATCCGAAGGAGTGATCACAGATCAGCACATTCGCCCTCTTGTGCAATCGTACCTGGAGCAAGACGACGTCCTCGCTTCTAAATGGTTCAAGACCGTTTACCTGCGCCTGACCATGGACGATGACGCCAAAGCCAGCTTTGAAGAACAAAGGGTGCCGCTGGATACCTCGGTGTTGACTTATATGAACGAAGAGCTGGGCATGTCCAAGTTGATCTTTGATCAAGGTCTTTACCTAAATTGCCACGGGCTGGATTCAACGTGCTCGTCACCCGGCTTCTCCCTGGTCTATCTCCCTTCCGCCTTGAAAACGAATGAACAAATCATCGCTGGACCTTACCTCGCGCATAGACGAGATGGTGACAAAGAGATAGATCTCTTCCCCGTATCAAGGCTTTACAGCGACACCTACCACACTTTTGTCATGGGCGTCTACCCCTTGAACGATGGTAAGGGGACGTATAAACCCCTCGATAGGGTGGATGATAGAGGTCGCAGGCTTATCGCTGTACCCTCAAAGCTGTATGCTTTGGAATCGAATAAATCGCTTGCTGGGGTCAGGACAGCCATCAAAGGTATGTTGCTCCGCCATACATATTATCAGTCCTCCCATCAGAGAGCATCCGACCATGAATACTTCTTCCTCTTGTGGTTATGTCAGGCATATACATATCCAAGTTGGGTAACGTCAGAGCGACTCAAAGCTGATCACATCTTTTGGTCCAAAGACATTTACGACATCAGAGGTCTGCGAACAACTGCAGGAAGCAGAGCCTACGGTGCATGGAAGGGCATCGCCGATGAGACAGCTCCTTCTATCGAGATACTGCAGGAAGGTGGAGCGGTCATCGTTGGCAAGACCAAATTGGCTCAGTGGGTGATGTGGAAGACCTGACTTCTCTGTGCTATGTCCTACTTGATTGCGAGGCGTGACTGACCAAAGAGTGACTTTGCGCGTCTCAGATTCGTGGCTAATGGTCAATCGGTAGGTCCTGACTGCGAACTCGGTGCAAACCTCGTATATCTGCTGAATATGCGGGGTCCCGTATGATAGGTTGAGACGAGCTACGACGATTTATAGTGAGTCCCACTCCGCGACATTAATTGGTTTGTCATCGATACGGTTGTGACATTCATGACCCCCATAATTTCGCTACGTTGCCTTCGGCTTACGCCATAATGCTTTGACCAACGGGCGTTGTCTTTTACAGCCCCTACTCACCTCGAGGTGATCAAGGACAATCGTGCGGGGGCTCATCCTCGGGATCTGCCTGTGCCTTGGCAGCGTATGATTGGCTTGACTTTACCGTCGGATCTGACACGGGGGGTGAGAATCATGACTTCCACGTTGGTGGGCTGGAGCTGCTTCCTGCCTCTACAGCCGAGCACAGCCAAGGCATGGTGTATCCCAAATACCGGATAACTGACCTTTGAAGATTTGAACATGTTTGTCAGGCTCAATCCGCGGTCCAGCGGCTATCTTGGGTCTGTACGGTAACAGAGTACGTGTCGGATTCTGATTCATCGTGGTCTCAAGCATCAGATGTGCTGATGCGCTGCTCGACGCGTTCGTGATTCCACGAAACAAACTTATTCTGGTAGGCCACACATGGTCTATTGTCTTTGAAGAACGTCGTGCCTTTGCTCACGTGGAGTGACACTGCTGGGATTTTCGCTCGTAGTGCCGCAATGTTCCAAAAGGTCCTGACTGTTTGGTGAGTCGACAGATCACTGCCGACTCTAACGGTATCGAGATCAGCTCCAGTGCACGACTGACTTGTGTCCGACACTCCATCGAAGGTATGCCGATTCGCAAGCCAACAGGCGCCACAATCATCTTCCAAACAAGATCCTCCTACCTTCCGATGATTTGCCTATGATGCCTAACAACATCAAAGAGATGGTCATGAAATTTGTGCATGATACAGAAAGGATCTTTGGGATGGAGGCGCAGATGATCAACATGACTGAGGCGCATCCGCCCAGGGAAGAGATTATGAGTCTTCAGCAATTCGACGAGGTAGTTTTTGCGTGAGCTCTGGCTTCAACCCCTCAGTGGCACCTATGCGAATCCCGTCAGCCATTTGGGAAGATGATGAGACCGAGCTGAGATTCCTCTCATTTGCGCATTTTCGAGACCCGCAGTCAACAGTGGCGAGACTTGGGTAAACCTTTTGCAGAAGCATACGAAAAGTCCCACAACGGCCGTTTCCCGCCGGTCAGGACATTCATGCGAGAACAATGGCATATGGCAGAGAACTGCTCATGGACCTCCAAGAAGTTTGATGAGTACAGGAAACTGATGGAGCATACTGGGGATTGGTTTAATGGCTTGATGGGAAGGGACGAGGAGACATGCTCGAAAGCCATGTGAGTGCATGTAGATCTGTGAAGATTTACACAGGCTGGAGCGTGCCGTCCGGAGTGTGCTTTCTTGGGTACCGGGTGCGGGTCGTCTACTTGAGGGAGATGGGAGTACAAGGCACCAATTGATGTACACGCTGACGTTAGACTTGGACTCTGCCTTCCAGACTGATGGAACCGATGGCTTTGAATGAGCTGCCCGTGTACCGCGAGCGAGAAATGACTGACATGCGTGAGCCTCTGGCTCAGCGCGTCAAGTGAGTGTCCATCTCATGATGACACATCTAGAGTATCTCTTGGACAGGGGGCACTAAGAGGAACCTACAGCGTATACTGATTTTGTGTCCTCGGATCTATGCGACCTTCAATGATCTTGCTCACCCGCTTCCGCCCATGCACCGCAGCCCGATTCTGGCAGATGTCCCAAGCTCCATAGCCGGTTGCCCGCACTACGTTGTACCAATCGGTCAGGTGCCCTTCAAGTCCCTCGTATCGGAACAAGAAGAAATGCAAACAGTGTCAATGAGCTTGATCGCCTATCCTGGCTGCGAGTGCGTGTCAAGGTCTCTCACACTGGTGACGTTTCCTCTACGTACCTCTACACTTCCTGTGAAGCCCCGTGCCAGTGATGATATCGTTGCGGTTGTACTTCGATACATTCTCCTCGGGCGAAGGCTATGTTTCATGGTACCTCATTGATTTGCTGATTTGGTTCCGTCGCCCCACCTCGAAAACATAGCTTCATGCTCCTTGATCTCATCACCAAGCTCAACTATGTGAGTCTGACCTTTCTACCAGATGCCCTAAATTATGGAAGAGTCCGATCAATTGACCATATCAACTGTGATCGTACTGCTTTCCCATTAGGCTGGCGTAATTCAGGACGTCAAAACTGGCCTCACTGCTTTCTAAGTCGACTACATCCTGTACTGGGGGAAAGCACCATGAGCATGCTCAGTATGCCGGATCGCTGTTAACTTATGATCATGCTGCAGAAGGTGTAAGAAGTCATCACTGAGTTTGGAATATGTGCATAGGTACCCGTCCCCGTGGAGGCACTCGCGTTGTTAATACAAATGAGCTGATGGAGGACGTTGGTTTACGGTGCGATACTGATTACCACCATCTTGCTGCGTAGAGTTATGTATATAAGGCAGACCAGATCATTTTGACCGTAGCCTCGGTATGTGCAATGCAGCGCCTTTTTATTCCGCTCAACGTTTGAACCTGCTTGAACATCCTCATCACCCACTTCAAGTGGTACGAAGAATCCTTACTGACCCCTCCTTTGATAACTATCATCCTTAGATGATGTCTAGTGCCACAGACTCTAGTGATGGCATGACGTTTGATCTCAAAAGAAGAGGTGGGAGCCTGACTCACAGTCTTACAGAGCGAGTCGAGTCAGAAAATTGGGATCTTCGTGGGCAGCGATCCTGTACTGCATCAGGCCTGAACAGCACCTATGGCCCAAGTACCTCTTAAGAATGGTGCAAATTCAGGCCATTCAGGCCTTTCAGTTCCCCTATATATCCCTCCGCTTCTCTTTCACGCTGACCTCTTTTCCTCACACACACTCACAACACAACATCAATCCTCCTACCACGACATCTCAACGTCACCCGCCCTGCGCGACGAACAACAACATGCTGAAACTTCTGACCGTCCTGACAACTGTCTTTCTGGTGTCCTTGTCCTTGACTTTGGGCTCGCCAGTCCCTGAGCGTGGAGGTATAAGTACCCAATCTCCAGCTCACGCTCTGGACGTTGTGCCTATTCCTCCCTGGCCTTTCCGTGTGAATTTACAGTCCGCCTCTTCTGTCGATGTAGCTGGTCAGGATGCTTTGGTTAAAGGCAAAGTGGTCTACGTAAGTCTGCTACGTGCCCTCTCCAAGGCGCCCCCATCGTGTCGAATCACTGGACCATGTTCGGCTCTAGTATCAGAGTGAGAGGTATGTAGCTGACACCGAACTTTCATGACCTTAGTTCTCTCGTGGAGACATCGATTATTTCACGCCGTACCACTGCCCCTCCTACACCGTCTCAGCCAGCCTCAGCGCCTCGCGCTGGTCTCCTCACTTTGAGCCCTTGGTCCTCCTCTCCATCCCACCTCCGCCGGAAGGCATTGTCACTCAACAACACATGAAGCCGCTCGTCGACTCTTACCTCGCCGAGGACGACGTCCTCACTGCCAAGTTTTTCAAGACAGTCTTCCTCCACCTGAACGGCGAGGGACCCTCTCAGCTTCCTTTGGAGATGTCAGCGGTGGTTTACCTGATGCGCGAGATGGGTACGAAGAGGCTCATATTGGATCCCTCGGTCTACCTTACATGTCACGGTCCGGGAGGTTGTCTCCCAGCTATCTCACTGATCAACCTTGCTCGTCCCCTCGACAAAGGCACAGCCGGACCATACATAGCTCATACTCGCTCTGAAGAAGAAGAAGCAGAAGAAGGGTTCGATCTCTTCCCCGTGTTCAGGCTGTACAGCGACGTCTTCCATACCTTCGTCATGGGTGTTTATCCCCTGAACGACGGTTCTGGAAGATATATGCCGCTCGACAAGAGCGATCCGGAAGGTCACAAGCTGATTCCTGTGCCGTCGAAGCTGTATGCTCAAGGTGGGGAGGCGGACAAGCCACTGGCAGGTTTCAGGACCGCAATCAAAGGTGAGTTTGGAACAGCTCCCGTTTGTCGGTCCAACTAGACCTGCACCAGCGATTTGGATGTATGTGCCAAGGGCGACGGGTTGTGCCGTTCATGAAAATGATCAAGTCCTGGCTGACTCTTTGAGCCCTTGTCAGACGTATACGACATCAAAGGACTCCGTACTGCGGCTGGAAGCAGAGCCTTCGGGGAGTGGAAGGGTAGTGCCAACGAAACTGCTCCCTCTGTCGCTATCCTCGAACGCGCGGGAGCGATCATCGTCGGTAAAGCGAAGACTAGTCCGTGAGTACCGTGTTGTGGCTTGGAGCGGGCGTGAGGCCCGTCCCGCGGGCCAAGTGGCACACTGGAGAAAAATTCGCACCGGCTAGCTGATTGACTGATTGGTGAATGTCCTCGCAGCTTCGCAGCGCATGATCAGGCGGTAAGCTGACGATTGCAGACTTCCCCTTGAGGTATGGCTAGTGACTGAACTTGTATCTCATTGGTCATGTCCTGGACATTCTCCATCTATTCTTGCGTTCACAGTTCGACGACCTCGCGTGAGTTCAGCTTATCCTCCTGAAGTGCCAATCCGGCGACCTCAGCACACAGCCGCATTTCTGTCCGTTAAGCTCAGCTCCAGCTCGCTAATCTGGCATTGCTCACTTTATATGTATGTATACACAGCCCGTACTCGCCACGAAATGATCAAGGTCAATCATGCGCCGGGTCGTCTTCCTGTCCTGCATGTGCTATCGCAGCGTACGACTGGCTTGACTTTACTGTCGGCACCGACTCGGGCGGTGAGTGCAGCCCACAGGGTGTGGTGTAGAGACTGCAGACTTGAAGAGCCTTCGCCTTCCCTTGGAATCACCAAGCATCAGACGCGACAAAGATTCAGACATCGTGCTGACTTAGCAACGCCCTGTCCTTGAAGGATCGATTAGGGGGCCTGCAGCTGCCGTAGGATTGTATGGAAACAGGGTATGTGACAAAGAGACATTCTGCTCCACAAGAACCGTGGAACACAAAGCCCAGTCACAAGTCTTATAACTTATTTCTATTCCCTGGTCCTTTACGCCCATGGCTTTCCCACCCATACGACTGGCTTCACAGCCATCGCATGGTCTTCTACCTATGTCAGGGGTGATTTCCTCTCTCAGGTGGAGTGATACTGCCGGTGTTCTAACCCGATCATCTTCGATGCTCCACAAAATTCTCAGCACCTGGTGCGTTGGGCTGAGTGCCATATTGAACTTAGCCTCATTGCTGATTTCCGCCTCTGATCTCGTAATTTCCGATGGGGACAGGTACGCGGATTCTACGGCCAATCGGCGACACAATCACTTGCCAGCCAATATCCTAGTACCCTCCGATGACCTTCCAATGATGAGGAAAGACATCAAGGAACTCGTACACAAGTTTGTACAGGATACCGAGAAGACATTTGGAATGAAGACTGAGATGATCAACATGACCGAGGCTCTGCCACCGAAGGACGAGATCTTAAGCGCGCAGCAATTCCACGACTTGATTTATGCGTGAGAGAACCCGTTTTACCGGTAACCCTGGTAGAAGATGACCCTCGCCAGACCTGAGAGTGAAGTCCTCGCTGACTCGAGAGTGCATCTGTGATGGATAGCGACCAATGGCGAGCTCTCGGCAAGCCCTTCGTGGAGGCCTATGAGCGTTCTCACGGTGGCCGAATCCCTCCGATCAGTGGATACATGCACGCAAAGTGGCACGACGCACAAAACCAGGCATGGGACGCCCACAGATTCGACGAATATCGCAAGCTATTTGAGAATACTGGTGATTGGTTCAATGAGTTGATCGGCAGAGATGAAGAGACTTGTTCGAAGTCGATGTGAGTTTCTGCCCCGTCCCTCCATCGCTTATTTGGCTTGGTGGTATGGGATGGATCTCGAGTGGTTTGTTTCGACATACGCTATGACTAGGATCAAACCGCCTCTCGTAACGACATCACTCCACGACAGTGATAGTTGACATTATAGCAGACTCGTCGAAATTCGTACTGACACACTCATTACTCTATCGCAGTTTCATGGAGCCCATGATTCTGCACCGATTGCCAGCTTACCGGGATCAGGACCTCACTGATACCCGGACGCCTCTGGGGGAGCGATACAAGTGGGTGGCTCTCTTGACTGCTCTCCGAGTCTGCCACCCTTTCCATGGCTCCCTTTCTTTCATGGCGGATGGCGGAATCAAGCATCAGAGTGAATCGATGTTGATCTCGGGTGGCTTACATATTGTGTTATACATCCCAGTCCACTCGATACAAACGCCCCTTGCTCGATTGCAGGGTGTCCGCACTATGTCGTGCCAATCGGACAAGTCCCTTTTCAGTCACTCGTGTCTGAAAAGGAAGAGATGCAGACCGTGTCGATGAGTTTGATTGCTTATTCGGGTTGCGAGTGAGTACTGTATTTATTGCGATCTCTCACTCCACTATGGCCGCTTCGATCGGGATAGCTGTCCCGGAATAGAACGATGCAGTCCGCCACACTCGCCGGCGAGACGCTTCCCAACTGTGCGCGAGTACTATGTATAGGGCATCGTTTTATATCATGAGAAGAGCAGAAGCCGATCCGCCGCTCACCGTCGTTGCCGCCGCTACCCACAGCTACATGCTGCTCGACCTCATCAGCAAACTCAATCATGTGAGTGCTTTGCTTTTTGCATACCCATCTGTGATCCGAGGTGAATTCGCAACTAAGGCTTCTCACGCTGAGGCTGACGGTCACGGGTCGAGGTGGCTGTCTATAGATCGGGATCCTCAAGGATGTCAAGACTGGACTGACCGCGTTCTGAGCGGTGAAATCACAAGGGCTAGGCAAAGGACTTTGACTTTGTTCGTGTGTGACATACATTGTCCTCGTCCTGTATCTTGGATCTACTGAAGCCATCGTTCGTACTGTACTCATCTTGACACGCATTGTGTCGTCATACTGACGCCGACGACTCTGTAGGTGGATGCACAGTATTCCTAACCAGATGTAGTGTGGCTGCAATCTGCATGCATATTCATAAACGCATCGTACCCGCTATAAACCAGTCCCTTTGGATGACAGATCTCGCATGCTTCTCAGTCGAAAACTCTATTTGTGTGGTAGAATGCGACTGTGACATGAGTACTACCTTCTTTAGCTCGATCTATCTCTAATAACGCCTGTCTATGCCTATGAAGAACAAGTCCGAAACAAAACCCAAGGACCGATGATCCGTAAGAAGTGAAGAATCTTATGTACAGTATGCGAGAGCCAAAACCAAGACCCAAAGTATGTATTGTGATGGATTGGATTGTATACTACAAGTTGAGAGAGCAAGCCAACGACCAACACACACGTCTGACCTTGACGAGTGTGTGCGTGCCCAAGATCTAAGACAAAACCTCAAAGCTCTCGAGCTCAAGCCCGAAGTCGGAGTCGGGATCGACCACGGGTGGAGTGCAGCCTAGCCTAGTCTAATCGAGGCATTCCAGCGATCCCTCGCTAACAAAGACGACTTCGCTCTGCGCCTTGTTCCCTTGTCCGTCTACGATGGAGACACTGACGTTGACTCCCGGTCTGACATCGACGATCCAGGTGGCGCTCTCGCCTGATGACACTATCACCAGGTTTTCGGAGATGGTCTCTGGAGCATCAACGGAGGAGGCGGTCGAGGAGTGATCTTGGATGGAGAGGGTGTATGGGCCTGAGGTCGCGGTCCAGGTGTATGTGGCTGGTGTGCATGAGAGGAGGGTTGACTGTGGAGTGGCGAGGACGGAGAGGGACGAGAGGTCAGCATCCGTTCCTGGTCAAGTAGACCGGAGCTGAGTGGGACAGACGATTCGAGCGTGTGCACCATTATTGGGAGACTGGAGGAAGGTGAAAGAGCCAACTTACAGGTCCTTGGATGCTCAAACTTGCGCTAGAGCTCGAGCTGGCTTCTGACGAGGCGAGGAGAGCCTGGACTTGGGCAGCAGCGAAGAGGGGAAGTCTCATCTTGGCAATTTTGCTTTTCTTAGGTATATGACTTCTTGGAAGTGAGTAGTTAGATAGCCCTCGGAGTCTGTTTGGCGATCGACCCGGTTTCCTTTCTTGTTTTGATTTTCGTTAAGCCTTTGATCGTTTTGAAGGAGGCAGGTCGTTGAAGGCGTTCCTCGTAAAATACGAACAGAGTAGAGCAGCAGATCAGATAGGTTCGGTGTACAGGAATTACTGCAAAAAGACTGTTTTTTGGGATGATTTTTGAGCCAGTCAAAAGAGAAATCGTCTTCGGGTAGATGTTGCCGTATATAAGGATGTATGTATGTCGAGCCAAGTCGATGATGATCAAAATAGCGTGGGGTCGTGTAGCGTCGATAATCGATATCAACGATCTATTCGTATGAGAGCCGGGGGCGAAGGCGGATCCTGTCCTGTCCTGTCCGTGCTGTGCTGGATGGGTGTCTGACACTGAAACTGAAACCTTTACGCAGTAAAGTTCAAGATCGAGTTTTGTCTTTCGGAGGTGATGGCGATGGCGAAGACCAAGGCGATGGCAATGGGATGAGAGAGAATGAAAGTGAAGGTGAAGGTGGAAAAATTGTTCCGCACAGCAGAATGAGTATTGACGAGTTTTATCTGAATAGGTGGATGAGATGTCTAAAATTGAGATGAGAGAAAGAGAAAAGAAAAAAGATACAAGATGTCTCTGCACACACACACTACGGGAAGCCATCCCATCCCACTCGACCTTGACGTTCCATTCATAAGCCACGTACACCATATGGGGGGATACGCGTATGCCTTCTACGCCTTCGCCTTCGATTCCAGCCTTACGTTACAGTACGTCGCGTCTCTACAACAGTAGGAAAAATAAACTCGCAGATAATCAATCTCACACTCCCGAATCAGGAAATTTACAGTTCAAGTGCTCGTCACCCTACCCGCAACGCGTCTGAACCTGGACAGTAAACAGACCATATTCCATGATGACAGTCCTTACCACTGAATGTGATTCTTTCCTATCAGCTGAAGGTGTCGTCTGAGACAAGGCTAAAGATCTTGTTATCTGACTGAGACAACTGACTCGCTTCTCACGGCTCGGGCGTCTAGCTCAGAGCGCATGCTATGTCGCCATCCATTCGTTGCATGACCATGGTACCCAAACTGTGGATCCATAGCCACATGAATGGGAGAACGAGGCCTCGAAGCCCGCATCTGCCAGGACTACAGGCAGTGTCTCTACAATTACTACAGATAAAGAGCTTGTACACGACACAGCAGGTCGATGCAGTACATATCTAGGGACCTCCCTCTCACGCACAACGATCCTGACCCCCCATTCATATTCATTGTTCTTCATCGTCACGATTGGCGCGGTTGCCCCTAATCGACTGAATGGGACGTCATCGGCCTCTATGGTGTTGGACTGGTGATGTGAACAGCCCTCAATACACCTCGTCCTCGCTATCGTCCTCGTCTAGACCGAAGATTTTCTTGATATCGGCCAAACTGGCAGCCTTGTCTTTAGAAGCTCCGCCAGCTAACGAGGCGTTCACAAGTGCCGTCTTGGATCGTTCTGTGAAGATCATTGAGCAAGACAGATCAGCACGTGGGCAAATCAAGTGAGGCATTCGGAACAACCACTTCGTGCTTCAGGGGTATCGCTTGGTGATGATTGCAGAATTACGCCAGACTCCCAGGTAAGCGACTAAGCGGCGGACTCACGAATTTTCATGATCCGCTTCTCAACGGTACCCTTGATGATATATCTCGTCACGAATACGGGCTTGTTCTGACCCAGACGATGGACACGATCGATGGCCTGCTGCTCAATCGCTTCATTCCACCATGTGTCCATCATAAATACGTCTTGAAATGATAATTGGTCAGCGACATGTGCAGGCAGCTCGGGCGGGCGGCCATCGCGGCGAGCCCGGATACCATGCTAATCGAGGCCTCGCCTAGTGACATGGTGACATATGGTCGAACGAACGCTGTACTCACGATTCGCCATTGTCAGATTCAGACCCACTCCACCAGCTTTGAGTGAGATGAGCAGGATCAAAGGCTCCTTGGTCTTCTTGCCAAATTCCTCGATTGTAGCTGCACGCTGAGCTTGACTCATTGATCCGTCGAATCGGCTGGAGGGTAGCCGAATATGATAAACAGGCTTTAGTATTCGAACATATCGGATTTCCTTCTCCAAGTTTTAGCATAGCGGAAAGGAACAAAACTCACAGCCATCTAACCCCTTCTTTGGTCAAGGTCGTTTCAATCAGATCTGCTCAGTTGTCAGTTCCGACCCCGTATGGTGACATGTTACGTGATCCAGCGTTCGCTCACCTAAGAAAGAGGTAAACTGCGAAAACACCAAAGCCTTGACTTCGGGGTCTTCCTGCCTCATTGCTTCGAGCTTCCTCACCAACGCCCTCAGCTTCGTACTCTGCACCAGATCGACCTTGCCCAATGTTACACCCGCATCGCCTTGACTGGACGGCTTCCCATCATCATCCACGTATGCGCCCGTTATGGGGTTGACTCGCTTCCTGCGTCGCTGAATGGACCGAAGATCCGAAAGTCGGATGGGGCCTTTACCGCATGATGGACAGTTTGCAGGTTTGTTCTGGTCCTCGCACGTCCCAATCCACTCGACTATACAGTCTTGACAGCTACGTGAAAAGAAAATGAAAATTGTCAACACTCGTCCATCGCATTGTTACAGTCAGGCAGCTCAGATGCTGGATGATCTGCGCCTCAACTCACCTTCGATGGTAACAAGGCAACAAGACCTCGTCGAACATCTCATTCGTGCACAGATCGCAGATCGGGGTTGTCTCCTGCTCACCCAGCTCTTTGAGTACCTTCGCGGCGAATTCAGGGTCAACTGCCTCATTCTCATCCTCTTCTTCTGCGACTCCATCTGCTTTGCCCTTGCTGGAAGACGATTTCGTCTTGGGTTTCCCTCCCAATCCACCGGCATACATTGCGATCATCTCCTTCAGACTGGTCCTCTCGTCGCCTGTATCGGGATCGAGTAGCTTTTCAACTGCTTCGTCATCTTCGGTCGCTTTGCCCAATACGAGCAATGGATGATCAACGCATTGTCGCAACCTGAAGATATCAACAAATCACATGTCAGCCAGCCGTTGTCACCTCAAAAGAACACCTTCACCTACTTCATAAGCATAGCCAAGATAGAAGTATAGTTTGACATAGCACGACCCTCAGCGTCAAGTTGGATGAATCGTCTCTTCGCTCGATCTTCGAGATGCTTGTAGATCTGCCTCTCCGGTCTGGAAAAGTCCAGAACTTGTACGTCGACCTAATTCAAACCGTCGTTAATTGTCAAGTTTTCCCATGGAAAGTCCAGCCATTGAACGTACCGTCTTCGGTGGAAGATCGACAATGAGACGCCCGTCCTTGTCTCGCATTGTCTTCTCACGACGCAGGAGACAAGACTCGAGGATGTACTGGACAACGTTAAGTGCTTTTGGGTCCTGGTTGAGGAAGGGTATAGTGACGAAGCTGCATAGAGACATTCAGCATATGATCTCTCGCTCGGTGGGCATGGACACTCACCTTCGGAAGAACGAGTAATGACCCCATGGTTCCAGTCGAAGGAAGTGCCTGCGACATGCGGTCAGTCCACAGCTTCATATCATAGCGCTGCTCGTGTTACTCACAAAAGAGAGTATAGGTCGTCGAGACGGTTGACAATAGGTGTACCAGTCAATGCCCATCTGCGCTGCCCTTTGAGCTCATAGCAGGCCTTTGATACCAACGCGGTCCTGTTCTTGATGTTGTGCGCTTCATCGAGCACGATTCGTAAGAAGTCGTCTGTTTCCATTGTGCGTCAGGTGAAGCAGCCCGCGGTCAAATATCGGTGGGCAACTCACGATCATACAGATTGCCTCCTTCGTAAGATGGTTTATCCTTGATCTTCCGCCACTTTTGATATTCGCTCGCCAGCGTCCCATAACTGGTGATGATCACGTCCACTTTCTTCTTTCCCTCTTGTGCAAGCAATCTCTCAATATCGGTTCTGTCATTGCCATACCACATGAAGCTCGTGATAGTCCCCTTCTCAGACATCTTGCCGAGCTCTTCATGCCATTGAGCAGCGAGAGATACGGGACACACCACCAGTGTGGCGCGGGGTACATTGACCGGCTTTGCAATTGTAGGAATCGCACGCCATTGATTCGAAAGGGTGACTTGCTTGAATTTCGGTCGTTTGGATGCTGGTTCCTCGTCACCGGTTGTGGCGTCGGGATCGGGAGACGATGGCATGTCGGCTTCTTGGTTGGTATGCAGCAGGGATGCCATCATGCAGGTCTTACCCATTCCTGTGCCATTCATCAGCGTCCGTTCCGCCGCTTCTTACGATCCGGAGAACAGATCACGTACCCATTGCGTCGGCTAGAATACCTCCCTTAGCTCTTGTATTTGACGTCGGGAACGTCAAGCTCAATTCGCCGCTGTAAGGGTTCCAATAGAATTTCCGACTTGGATCGACAAAATCGTCGTCGTCTTCGATCTCGATTGGTTGACCTTCGACGTGTTCCTTCTTGAATGCGTACCTATGACAGCATGCGATGAAGGTACGGTTAGACTAAACTTGATCGCGGCAGAATACCTGGGAACTCACTCTTCCCAAAGAGGATGCAGACTTTGTTCTCTAACACTCTCATCGCCTTTCTCTCTGGCAGTCATCCACGTCAGAGCCTGCTTCTGATATGGTCGTAAAGTGTACAAAAAGCTTTCTGGTGGATCGGTTTCTTCCAGACGCTTGTCACCTTGCTGCGCTCTACATGTAGATCGAATCCAATCAGCATCTGACTGACCCAATCTACTTGATGTGAAGGGTCATGCTCACTTTCGGTAGATGGTATCGATCTCATTCATCTGCTCGTCATCGAGCTTCTCCGCCTCATCTCCGCTGTCCTCGTCATCCTCGTCGTCACTATTAGCAGTAGACGCTTTGCCCTTCCCCTTGTCCGTTGAGGAGGTGCTGCCCTTGGACGGACTTGGACTGCGCTTGACACCGGTCTTGGAAGTGGGCCGCGCGTCGTCGCTGAAGTGTTTGAGAGAATTGTCGTTGATCTCTGCGGCACCGTTCTTCTTCTGCGCAAGCAGTAGGGCGTTGGATCGAAGAGGTTTGACGCCGATACGGCCTGTTTGTGTGCGATTCAATATATGTTGATACAGTTTGAGAGCTGAAGGCAAAGACCTACTGAACAGCGCTCCAAGCGCGTCTTTCCTCTTCCGCATCGCCTCTTCCTCGATTGTTTCCTTCTGTTCTTGCCAGAATGTCCCTTCTTCTTTCCTGCCGTCTTTCTCGACTTTCTCGAATGCGGTCCGCGTCAGGAACACTTTCACGTTGAGAAGGATCGTGCTACCTGTGGACAAGCTCTGAGGACAATCGATAACGCTGCCTCCGAGCGCGACTAGCGAAGTAGAAGAATGCATCTGTGTGAGTAATATCTCAAGGTCAGCCAGAGGCGGGTGAGTGCTTACTTATGTCGGTGTCCAACAGATGTGTGAGAAATCCAGCTTCTTGTACCGAGAGTCTGCCGACTATGTCCTCATGAGCTTCCTATCTGATAACATGAACAGAGAAGGAACACATACCCTCTGTCAAGTCGACCGTCAGCCCTCTCCTGGATTGACGAGCATGATCCAACACATGAAGAAGACAGAAAACTCACCGAATCCACGATCATTCCTGAATCTAATGATTGAATCGACTACTGGCTTTCCAGCAGGCTTTCGGGCAGGCTACCGAAGTCGAGTTTCATTATCAATTGAGTCGTCCACACAGCGTTACTCGACGCAAGTATAGCTCACCGCCGGCGTCTTCTTCCCCATCATCGAGCCCAAAGTGACCTGCTTCCCTCCTATTGGCTTAGCCCTAGCTCCCACCACCTTCCCATTGACAAGTCTCGCGGGTCCAGCTTTCTCCTTCGCTCTCGCCAGTACCTTCGCGTCGTCTTCCAGCGTGACGACGTTCTTAGCTCTTGGCCTCTCAAAGATGACTTTGCTTCCGGGTGAACAATACCCTTTGCCTTTTGACAGGCTCCAGCCTTCGCAAACGAATTCACCCAAGTAGCCTGTCTCGAAGCTAGCGGGAATCGATGCGGGTGGCGATTGCGAGGATTTGGAGCCTCGCTTTCTCGGTGCTAAGGTAGCTGATGACGGACCTGCAGCTCCAGCCGACCGGGCAGACGACTGCGCAGGATTGCTATCGAGAGGTATCACATCGTCGCTGTTCTGCGAGCTGAAGAAGCTCGTAGTATCTTGCTGCCTGGACGCATTCACTCTCATCTGCGAAGTGGAAGCTGAAGACGCCCGGTGGTTGCCATTGCTATCAAGCTGCTGAGAGCCTACCTCAGTTTTGACAGCCGATGAAGATGGCCCGGCGAGCGCTGAAGAAGTAGCCACGATGTCGTCTTCTTCCTCGGAGTCGGATACCGGGAAGAAGAGATCGGGCGAGGATCGCTTAGTCGGTGGTGGAGGGGGTGACGCTATTGAGTCCGCCATGGTAGAGCTTCACTTGGAAAAGGTGATCTTGTGAAAAGGCTACTTCGTCCAATGAGGGTGTGGGAGTAGATAGCCAGATGAACAACACAGGTGGTAACACCAGCTGAGTGGCCAAAGAGGAGAAAAGCAGCAGTAATGTCCTAACTTTATGCGAAAACGCGTGTCATGTTGCCGGAAAATCGTCGCGTCCAATCTCGATCTCATCCTACGTCAACCGTCATCGCAGATCAACCACCCTCCACCGGCCACTTTCACCCCTACCTCTTCCACTGTTGGCGGTATTCTGGATGCATGCTTATCTACACTTACATTCTCTGGTACGCCATGCTCGCGAGCAGATGACTCTCGAGCAGCACCGCTACTGCCAGACGTTTGATCGCGACTGAAAGCGTTCGATCGATCATGTCAGACTCAAGGCTCGCTTTTCTCCGACAGACCACCCCTGCCTCTCCCGAGAGTGAAGAGCAAAAGACCTCCTTCATCTCGTGCTCGTTCCAACACCGAGCTGCAGGTGCGGAAGGCGAAGTCGAGCTGAATTTTTGGCCTGCGAGAGCGAGAAGTGGACGGCAAGATGGTGTACCTCCAAAGAGGTTGATTGTCTTCATTTTGGGTATGTGTATGCGATTTGATCACTCATTGCTGGCACGCATCACCCACAGAGATAGAGAGAGAGAGAGGTTAAGAGCTAAAACCGAGTGGTCGTTTCTTGCCCATAGGCAATCCCGGTCTACTGGGATACTATCCACCTTTCCTGAATCACCTTCATTCGCTACTCCCAGATAACCACGCCATCCTCGCGACATCTCATATCGGTCACTCAACGATGATACCACCGCCTCCTGCGCCGCTTGATCTGCCCCAACAACTGGAAAGCAAGGTGGAGCTCGTCCAGTCCATCCGACGATATCTGGACGAATGGGCTTCCGAAAGTGACTCGAGCTCAAGCTCAAGCCCAAGCCAGTCCCCGACTCAATCCGAGCTGGGCGAACGAGCAGATAGCAATCCCAAGATATGTTTGATGGGACACTCGGTCGGAGCGTGGTTGCTTGTCGAAGTGATGAAGAGGCTCAACCGAACGACCCCTAGCTCTGGTCCTAGCTTGGGCTCAGGCAAGAGAAGTATCCATGCTCAGTCGGTGGTAGAAGCCGGATATCTGCTTTTCCCTACGCTGGGATGGATAGCCAATACCTGGAACGGATGGACTTTATGGGTGAGCTGACCAAGGCGTTTTCTCATGATTGCATGAAGATATCAGCTCACTCAGTAAGTATCCCTTATACCTTATGTGTCTGATGTCTACTTTGTCTTCGGACTCTCGAGTACAGCCAATCTTCCATCGACCAGTGAAACCCCTTCTACCGCTCCTCTCGCCCCTCATTCGCCCAATCTTACCATACACCTCTCTACCAGAGACTTCTCTAGCCCTCGTACGCGACCCAAAGGTCATCGAGCACGTGCTGCACCTCTCCAGATCGGAGATGGACCTTATTCGAGGACCAGATATTGACTGGTTCAAATCGCAAAATGACACACAGGCAGACCATCGTCGATCAGACGATTCCAGTACCACCACGGGTGATAAGGGCTTGTATGGAGTTTGGGCAGGCGGGAGTATGGATGGCTGGGTTGGGAAAGATGGACCGATCGTTCAGGAGGCTTTGGGCGGACTGGAAGGTGGAAGGGTCAAGGTACTTGACGGTGTACCGCACGCGTTTTGTCTCAGTGAGTCTCGTTTCACTGCTCTGATTTCGATTGATGGATCCGGCGTTGAATCAATCATGGCTGACCCAAGCTATCCGTTACACTATTTGCCTTGGCTTTTATGACGTAGCTCATGAGAATTCCGAGCGGGTTGCGCAAGCGATAGCAGCCTGGATCAACCCGTCCTCTTCATCGACCAGTGAATCGAAACCGACCGGTCAGCCAGAAACGGAGCCCATAGGAGCAAACGTGATGCCAATGTGAACGAATCATTAGGACGAATCGCTAAGAAACATCAACATCGCTGTAAAACAGAGGTATAGAGGCTACCACATAGATTAAGCTCGACATTGTGTAGCGCAAGAGCAAACGACGTGAAGGACATTAACCGAATCTCACTTATCACACATGATGATCACTTCTGCATAAACTTGATCATCGATGTCGTTCTAAGTGCCATAGAACCCTGAAATATATACCCAGATCGTCATTACTATCAATCTCGCGAACAAACGGATCCATCCCTCTACATTATACCTTGTTCTATATTCTCAAAGTCGTCTGATGCAATCTCGTCACCAGCGCAAGGAGGGCCACGTTCTCTGATCCTGCATTATACGTGACGGCGTCGAGGTGGAGCTGGAAGTATACACGCAAAGGCTGGTCAGCAGGGAATGATTACGAAGGTCGCGCGCCAATACTCACCTTGGTATGATGGTTGAAGTTGATCTCAAACTTCGACAGTGCAGTCCACCTGGAGTTGGCCTTCGAAGGATCCGACTCGGTGAAGGGGTCCGCTAAGAATTTGTTCAATGCGGTGTTCAGTGATGATTGGTAGGAGACGAATACCGAGATCGTAGTCATGAGTTTTGCATAGATCTGGAACGGGCAACAACAGAAAATGTTGATCAGCTTCGTTTACTCTTTTGTGATGAAAGAGAAAGTGGCATGCTAGAGATAGTCTCAAGGAGTGCCCCAACTCACTCCAAGCAATTTGGACGTCGTCAACATGCATTGCTTCAGACACGTATCGAGAAAGTCCACATGATCCCTCAACAGCTGATCGACCGTTTGCACTTTCGCAAGTTTCCCTTCCAAAGCCCTCCAATTCGGCTCGAGAACTTCCCCGGTAGCGAAAGCCAGTACCTGCCTGACGAATGCCAACATTCTCGAACGGAGACTGAAGATCCGCATCTTCCACTTCTCCATATCTTCGTTACCGCTGTTCTGCCGCCACGAGGGAGTTTTGTGTTCTTGCCACATGGCAGAGAGGGCAGATTCGAGGTGATGCAGGTGAAGCAGGAATCGGAAGATCAACTGGTATCGGGTGATTGTTTTCCGGGAAACAACGAGGGATAATGGGAACTTGACCGAATAGTCAATCGCCAGAGCATCGATGGCTGTGAGGGAGCTCGGGTATATTCGTGAGCAACGAAGCAACAGGAAGAAGCCAACGTCCGCACTCACCTAGAAGCGTCCTCTCTTTTTCGGGTCGCTTACTGCCAGGTTCCTCATCATGTCCGTCACCCAGAGCGAAGTCCAGTTCCCCCTCCTCGGTCAACCCTCCAGTCGTGCTGACAATCTTCAACAGCCAGTCATACAATCCCTGAGACTGCATAACGACCTTGAGGTCGTCTTTATATGGATCATTCGAGCTTGAACTTGCTGGATTTCTGACGGCTAGATCCAGCAGAGATTGCAGCTTGACCAAAGATGCGGCTTTGGCCGGTTTACGCAGCTCGGAACCAGCAAGATCGAGGAAGTTTGTCAGGAAATCGGACTGGTCCAGGAAGAAGAAATGCTTCATCGATCTGGGATAATGTATTAGTGGCGGAAATATGCTGGTGTTCAGGTATCAGCCAACTCACCGCAGGTGAGGTATCAGCTCTTGTTCATCCACCATGAGCTTGAGCAACGTTTTGTTGGCGTATATGTATGCATCTTCTATGTGCTTGTAGAATCTGAACAGAGGGTCAGCTCCAAGCTTGAGGTGCTATAGCGACTACAAATAGTACTTGGAGGAACAGGTGAAGTGGACTGGTCTCGTAGGTACTCACTTTGGCTCATTCATCACCGCCATTTCTCCACGCTCTGCCTCCACTTCTCCAGGCTTCTTGACCTCGATCCCGCATTCTCGGATGACGTTGAGGTATTTACCAGCAAGTAAGATCTTGTGTTTCCACGGTTGCAGGAAGGTCGGTATGCACGCCCCACCAGGAAGGCGATTGGTACCTTGTCTTGCGGCTGGTACCCCAGCCGATAAGGATGGCGTAGATTTCGCGCTCACTCTGCTCGATGATGTCAGGGATGAGCCGTCTCGTAGCTGCGATATATCCAGACAACTTTCAGCACGTATAGAGAGGTTAATGGACACAGAGCGACCTTACAGTATATCGTCGCTCCCAGTACTCGTCCGTATAATCGCTCTCCAGCACACCCTTGGTGATGTGCCCGCTCTCTTTCACGAGGAATTCGTCGAATGGGTCGGCAAGGTATCCCGTCGTGATCCACTGAACAAGCATCTTGCAATATGGCTGAGACGCATGCAGCAGTAACGTCGAATGTAGCGTCGATGCAGTCGGGTCTCTGCGATCAGTTGTATCAGCTGTCACCGCTCGGTTCAATGAAGTGCTCGGCGATCAACTCACCCGCTCATCGTCGCTTCCCTCTCGCTAATGATACCCAGTACCTCTCCTCCTAGCACAGGTCCACCGCCACCTATCAGCCCTTCCTGAGCCTGCAAACTCTTCATCAATCCCTTCAACCCTGCACCTCCTAAACCTAGCTCTTCTGCCATCCCGCCCAATCCATCGTCGTCGTCCGATACATCTGAGCCGTCCTTCTCCGCCTCATCCGCTTCCAGCGATAAGCATAATGCAGCGAGAAGAGACATGGTATGTAACGTCGGATGAAGGTGGAAGTAGAGGGTTTGGAGGGTGAAATTTGGTGAGGAGAGGAAGAGGGACTCGAGTTGAGCGGTAAGGACGCGATATTCCTACTGTCCGGTCAGCTGGGTTCGTCGCGAATGTCAGAATTGCTGATCTCCCCGCTCACCTTGAGCATCGCCCTTATCCCACTACCAAGAGCGTGGCTGACCATGCCATATTCGGGGGCATTCCTGAATGACGCCAGGTCAGATCAGCGTGATCTCCATACATCCTGTTCACTGCCCTGAGAGCTCACCGTGCATTCATCGAGACCTCTACTGCGGTGAAGAATGATGCTAGCGGAAGGAGCCTTTCCACTAGCGATAACAGCGATGGATCTGAACGGGAAGATGCGTTGTGAGCTTGCCCTGCCTTGTCAACTTTAGTGACCAGCTCACCTAATGATGGGTCCACCTTCCACCTGGCACCCTTAGAAGCTTGCTCCTCGTCGAGCGGGTCATACCCCTCATCGTAGCGTATCAGCGTTCCTTCGACTCCCTACGAGACGAAAACGTCAGCTAGAGCTTCTAGTAGATCTGATGGCAGATTGGCGAGCTGACCTGAAGAACAAATAACAGATCTTCACAAATCCACGCTTCTTGCACTTCGAGCGGTACTCCGTCCAACAGCCTTTCTTCCTCCCCTTCCTCGACACCATCCACTTGCTCCGTCTCCGCAGCAGCCGGCACAGTAGCACGTTCTGGTAACTTCCCATTTTTATCCCTCCATGTCTCCGGCGGAGGAGTCTCTCGATATTGACGCGATGGCAGGGCTGATCTAGAGGATTGAGGCTCTTTGGAAGATGAGGAAGGTTGATACCGGTCCCGGTCTCGTTCACGCTCTCTCTCTCGCTCTCGGTCACGGTCACGGTCTCGTTCACGTTCGCGATGTTGCGCTGTTGAGGCGGATGATGTAGGTCGAGATACCCCGGAACGAGAGGGTAGAGGCCTGTCAGCAGCCGTTGACCGGGACGAGGAAGGGCGGTTGTACGATTCTCTTCGCTGCGCTGAAGGTCCATCTGCAGGTTTCATCATTACTCGTCGTTTGGTCAGCGACCATGTCACTCTACCAGTTTCTGTCTATCATACAGTTTCCATTCGACTTTGGGCGAGAATGGACCCACCTGCTCTGGCCAGAAGTTGACTTCCTTCACCAGACTGCTCTAGCTCTTCGAGAATCGCACCCGGTTTCACCCTTCGAACCGATGCAAGGGTCCCCACAAACTGTACAAAAATCACATTGTACGTCAGTCATTCATTGATCGCTTGCAATGCACAGTCCAAGCCAGCAAGGAGAAAAAGGGCTGAGGTTGGACATACCTGATTGAGCTCTTTGTCCGATACGGATAATCTGCTGGAAGTCGCCCTCTTCCTCGGTTTGGGCGTGAACGGCACAGTCGAGCCGGATGGCACCCTCGACATCGCGTGGGTGGGATCGATCGCGCAGCTCTGTGTGCTGATGGCACTTGAAGATTTCCTTCTGTAAGCTGATTTGATGCCAGATCTTGACGAGATGGATGAAAGAATTGAAGTGCAGTCGAGCTGAATGATGCTTGAAACGACTGGCAGATAGACAGACGGACGAGAACATTGATCGCATTTGTTGTTCTCGTTAACTGAGATCAGACGCGTGCACCTCGTGCACTAACGACGCGTGGGAATTTTGATCCCGTCGATTCTTCCTTTAGAGATTAGTGGCACTGTTTTTTTACCGAGCAAGACTCGGAAATGCACTGAATCGTTATGCGTGTTCGTCTGTATGTCCGAGGTCGACAGTATGAGGCAACAATCTGGATGCATCAGCTCTGTACATGCTCGTGTTGAGCGATTTCTCAACATGTCTGGTGAAAGGAGGCGTCTCAGTGTGCGTTGGGTGAGATTTGATTCGTGGTGTTTGAAGTCTGTCTGCTTTGGGGAGGAGCCCGAAAGGAAAGTCGGTTGTAGACTCTTACGCTGGGTCTCTTGTATGAATCTTCATGCACCAAATAGATGAATACATGGGTCCTCACGCTCCTCATATCTCGAAGATGAATGGTGACAATGAGGGTGTTTCAAGTTTGACAGAAAGGCTCGTACCCCTTCTCCGCAGTGAAGCATAGACCAAATCGCACGATAAACTGGTGATTGTGTTCCACCGCTCAAGATACATATTGGTGTATACGCATACACGCTGGTGATAGCCTGTCAAGAGAGCTGAATTTGCGTGAGCAGTTTCCAGTACTGGCATAGGACCAAACGAGCGTAAAAAAACTTCGATCTGCCACGCACCATCTATCCGAGAAGGTGCCAAGTCGACGTAGAACTGTATCAACATTCAGGATTCTAGCATCGGGACACCAATTCCCAGGGATTATTCGAGACGCGATTCCGAGACTCAACAATGGTTGGACGGACTGTCATGCAAGAGCCTGTGATCTGTACCGGCGCAAGCCTAGGGGTTGACCAGCTGAGGTGAGCGTCTTATCTGTCACACAGCTATCAAGCTATACAGTATTATACCCTCAGGGGAGATTGGCTGATAGTTAACTGTACTTTCCTTCAGACGAGATCTGAGCTCCCTCTCGAAAGAGCTCACTTCTCTAATTCACTACCTGCACCAATCTCCTCCTTTATGCCGCTCCTCGTCATCATCCAAGAGTCAGCCCAAGGACTCAAGTCCTAGACCTCCATCGCCATCCACGCCGTCTCGTTTCACGCGCTTCCTCGCCCGCCACACCTCCCTCAAGGGGAGGAAAGATGTCCTCCACGGTAGGGGTGGCAAAAAAGCTTACGAGCAGCTTGACGAGGCTCCGCTGCTCCATTTTAGAAGGGAATCCGACGATTCTGACAAGACCCTTGTCGACGTACAACCTGAGATTGAAGTGGATCGCAATTTCCGAGTCGAGCAGGAGAATAGCACGTTCGCCGGGGAGATACATACGGTGGTTGGAGATCAAGGCTGTTTAGGATCGACATTGGAAGCGGAGAAACTGCTCTCCTTCCTCGCTCCTCACATCGCAGAGATCCAGCGCCTCGGCGCAAGACTAAACTCATACGCCTCATCTGCGCTTCGAACGAGTTCTTCTTCTCACCAAAGTACACAGGAAAAGGACGAGCTGCTCGATCTATTCAAAAAGATCTGTGAGAGGCTCATTGATCTCTTGAAGGAGCTCAAGACACCAGGCAACGTTAGCGCGGATAAGCGTTGTGGCAGCGACAGTGGCTTCAGCAGTGACAACACTCCTATCTTCAGGTCGCCTTTCGGAAGTATCGAGCACAACGCCACCGAAAACAACCAAAAGGAGGGGCAACAACAGACACAGGAACAGGACCATGAGCTCGAAATGAGAGATCTGATGATCTCAGCTCTGATCAGGAAGATTCAAGTTGAGCTGAGGCGATTTCCTTCGGGCACCAGCACAGCCAAGAACACAAGTGCGAGTACGTGTAAGCTTCTTCCTAAAGCTGGCGTCGGCATCACTACATCTTACAATCACAATCACCATTCTCTGGCTCCCCCTTCGGCTTTGACTGGACGAGTCGCCAACCCTTTCATAGTCCATTCGACAGGACTGCTAGCCCCTCCGATAAATCTGCCGATCACCACAACAGGCAGTCAAGCACTTTGTACCGATACCTATCAAGCTGACGCTGAAACCAAGCTCAACCTTGATAGCGGTGCGAGGAGAGGCAGTAACCCTATAAAGATCTCAATGACACCCTCACCGGATATTCCGTGCAACCCGTCAAATGTCCACCAACAGCAAGGGTTCAGCGAGTGTGAATGCTTGAGTACCAGCTATCGCCGGAGTGGGTCTTCTGGAGGCCGGGCGAAGAATCTAGTCAGATTAGGAAGTTACCAGGCGAGCTTGCTGTTCTCTAACAGCCCCGTCGCTGTTCGACGTCTCGATGGGGCGAAGGGGGGTAGCCGATGAAACACACTCCGCAGCGTGGCTTGACTCATCTCACTTATACTAGTAATCTTTCCCTATTCCCTAGCAACGGATGAACCAAGAGATCGGAAAGTGTTCGTCAGGATTAATCGGTCATCCAATCAGTATTACCGTTTGACATCCTTCGAAGATGTCTGCCCCAGCCTGAATTGTCAGACATCCGCAGTATGTATGGGCGCACTTGATCTATTTCTTAGATACGTCTCCCTCATGACAGCCTCCATGATACCAGCGCACTTGCAAATTGAATATGGTACGGTAGCTGCTCCGTCAATGATTGTTCTATATACTCTTTGCATGCACGCATATACCCTGTACTCAGTCGCACGCTACCGAACCTGGTAGGTGCATCCAGCCACCTGCTCTTAAAAAGCAGCGTGAGCCTGTCGGAAAACGACTAATGTAGCGTTCCAAAGTCCGAATATGCCGCGCATCCGTCACACAGCGCAGTAGCAATGTATGCATGTGTATAGGTCAAGGTGCTGGGTGATACACAGTGTCTCACAGGAGCGACCCATCTCGATCACCACCGTCGAATCGCGCCTCGTCAAAGTACGTCGCTCGCTACAAGGTCAACCAAACAGCCACGATTGGTATCAGCCAACGCATGGTCCTCACTCGTCGGACACCCAGCCTCAGACTTTGTATGACGATGATAAACCAGAAAGCCAGAGGCTCCACTCACAATTTTCCTGCCACCGAAGAATCGCCCATCGAGCTCTTTCGTTGCGCGCCACGCTCCTGCCATACCTGAAAACACGATGAACACTCTCAGGCAATCTGACGGTTCGGGAGGAGGCGGCTCGACCATATGCAGAACGACTCGCTCGACGATGCTTTGATGGAAGGAGGGAGATTTGAGAACAGGAATCAAGGTTCGATGTCAGTCAGGTACTTGTCGTAGAGAGGAAAAGTCGCTGGCCTGAGGCCCGAGGAGGGAGCCGTGGCGGTCGTTGGCAAAGCGTCATCGCAATCGACTCACCCATACTTCGAACACTCCTCACCGATCTCATCGCTCAGCTCCTCATCTACGTCTTCCACTCCCTCTACCAACCCAACCAGACATATAACTCTACTAGCCTCTCCCAGTCTACCTTTCTCTTCGGCTATCCTCGAATCATCATTCGCATTGACGATCCTTCCTCTCGAATTGGCATTCTGAACCCATTTTCGATTCTTGGCATTGGCCGTCGCTGCCTTCTGTTTGGCCAATTGCCGTTTGGTGAGCGTTTCGCCAGGTTTGGGAGCAGCGACAACATGTTCGGCTGATAGGGCGTGGACGATTCCTTCGCCTCGGACACCGAGACCTTGTCCTTCTTTGTGACCCCATTTGCGCATCACTGCGCATGAAGACAAATCAGCATCAGCTGCGATTCCCGACTTCCATTGTATGTAAAAGATCAGCTCACTCTTCTCCGCGAATGAGCCTCCCCCGCTGTTGTTGAGAAAGAAGGACACAGCATGAAATGTCAGTCAGGCTGAATCAGGACCAACGAGAGTGCGCTATCCTACTTACGCATCTTCTCCGACGGTTTGAGCAGGCGTCTGAGTATCAGCTTCCGAGGTCGAGGAGGGTCCAGGTGGTGGCGCGGCTCCGGCAAGAGCCTTGAACTTGGCCGCGATAGCTTCGGCAGCCTTCCTCCTCTCCTCCAGCATCTGGGTGAAATCTTGACTTCCAGATTCTTCACCCCCGGCTGTCGCACTGGCCCCGGTCTCTGATGTTGAAGGCGGTACTGCTGAGGAAGGAGGTGCGAAACCAGGAGTTCCCGAAGGACCTGCTTGTGCGGCAGGCGCGAATGGATATAAAGAAGCCGGACGCGCATTGGTCGGCATGAAAGATGGCGGGGTGATCGAAGGCGCTTGCCCCTGATTTTGAGACATGGCGACTCGCCTTGCGTATGCATCATCCCCACTAGATGCCTGAGGCTGAGACATCGCGACTCTTCTGGCATACGCATCGTCCCCACTGGCGGGCTGGGACATAGCAGCTCTCCTCGCGTAAGCGTCGTCCCCGGACGAAGGCTGCGGTTGCGCTTGAGATACTGGCTGGAATTGCGGTTGGGACAGGGCGGCTCGTCGCGCATATGCATCATCTCCAGACGCACTGGATGGAAGGGGAGGAGGGGGAGCAGATATCGAGGGGGGTGGTGGGTAGAAATTTGTGGGTGGCTGAGATGGTTTGTTGGATGATTCGGAATACATCTTGGGCGGCGCGAACATTTTCGGAGCTGGCGAATTGATAGCGAGGTCGTCTAAAGTCAGCATTGTGCGAAGGCACTTCGAGGCAGGATATGATACAGTCGGGAATAAGGCCGGTCTGGATCGGAGGGATGGAATAACGATACTCACCGTCTCGCCTGGGAGCTTCTTCCTCACTATCGGTGTAATAGCTGCTCTCCTCACTACTCAGCCCTTGGGCCCGTCTCCTCTTCTCTTCTAGCAATTTAGCCCTTCTCTCCTCCCTCAATCGCTTGCGATACTGCTGATATTCGCCGAGGTCGTTAGGTCGATTGGGATCGTATTGCTCGTCCGGGTCAAAAGTTGGCATGAGCTGCTGAGGGATTTTTCTCTGCAGGGGAAGCATATCATCCACATATGAGCTATTGATCAGCATTACAGCCGTTTCCAGTGATCTTGTATCACATAGCGGCATTGTCATTCGGAGGTGGTAGAGGCAGAGCGTGGAGGTATCTGCTCACTTTTTTCTTCTTCTTTTTCTTCTGCCCATCTCCGGCCTTACCTCGCTTCCCAGCCACGGATCCTTTATTAGCAGCATTCAACGTCATCGCCGGTGCTCTGGCCAGAGGTAGTCCATCGGGCCCGAACTGCACTTCATCTTCGGCTGTCGTGGTCGACTTGGTAGCTCCAGGCGTGGACACGTTGACTGTCTTCAATATCGGTTCTGCCGAGCGCACGATATCCGCGCTCGGACCTGGACTTGGACCTGGACCTGGCGAGAGGGAAGAAGACGTTGAGGATACGGGAGCGAATCCAGCTGGCCTAAAGCCTGAAGCCGAGGTCGAAGCCCCGTTGTTATTGGTGCTTGATGTACTAGCAGCGGTAGGTTTCGGCTTGTTTACCCTCGGAGCGAACTTGAGCGCTGCAGACCACTCTCCCGTCGATTTCGCCGGTCCAGGTTTGCCATTACCATCCGCCCCAGTACCGGTACCTGGAGCCGGCGTTGAAGAGCCCGAGGCTGAACCGGAGGGAGAGTGAGCCTGATTGGTCTCGTCTTTGCCTGAGCCTGAGGAGCCGGCTATGTTGAACTTGATGCCGCCGTATAACGACATGGTGGCGAAGCTGAGCCCAGTTTGCCTCTGAGCGAGTAATCGCGGGGTTAGAGTCGCTCAATCTGCTCAAGGCTATGTGATTGTCTACCAAATTGCCTTGATGTTGCGAGTTGGGATGAAGTTGAGTAGTTTGGTGATGAAGTTGAGTAGTTTGGTACGGACTGAGTGGTTCACGTTGCTCAACGCAGCTCGGTCATCACCATACGAGCAGTGAGTTTCGCTAAACGGCGATCGCCGACGTACCGCTTCCGCTTGTCGATGAGCTGCTCAACATTGGGCAGCGGATCCTCTGTATCTTCGTCGAATATCCCACCCACATCTTGAGCTGCAACGAACAACAACCATTTACCAAGCCTGCGAGATTGCTCGAAGGGAAGAGCTGTATCTGCACGAATTCGAAGTCGAAAAACGCACGTCCCAGGCCGAAAATCATCACCTAGACCCGAGTTGTATCTTATCGACATCATCATTCAAGTCAGATTATCAGAGTCGAAGAACATACGCCAATCGCAAGAATGTACGTTTCTCAGTCAATGGTAATCCTGATCAAAGGATTGATCTTCTGTCAGATCAGATGCTCTACTTCGTGACAAGACGACCCAACTGATCCCGGTTCATCGCAGGGCGCCCAAATTCCCCTCGAGGTTCGCTCCGAGGAAATCTAATACTTCCACACCTGCACCAGGTGAAGAAGGACCCTATGTGCCGGTGAGTTGAGCTGGGCCAAATCCCTGATGAACCAGACTCGACACATCACTTTCCATTTTGCTATAGACCATCAATCTGAGTGTGATCCAGAGCATTGGGAATGCCCTCTATCCGCTCGACTCCCTCATCACCTCGACTTGAGGTCCCCGACACTCGACACTGGGCTCCACGCAGCAACGAACGCGGACTCTTAGGTTGAGCTGACTGAATGGTCACATATGTGCCTCCTTATCTGATTTTAGACCGCCGCGGACCGCCTGTCGTACGCTGACACCCCCCGACCCTTCAAGAACCCCGCCTTCGCATCCAAACTTCCCTCCAGAACAGCCACGACCTCCACCTCGGTCGTACGGAAGAACGCCAAGCAAATCCTTACGTTGGAGCGCGAACGTCTGAGCGGCGGAGACGGTTTCTTATCTGCCGCTCATACAGCTGCTAAGGCGAGGGGAGAGGTCATTGACGTGACGAAGAAGAAGAAAGGATCAGGTGGAGGAGGTGGCAGTGTAAAAAATAAGGGGAACATCGCAAATCTGCTCAAGGGGAGAATGAAGAGAGAATCCCTTGGTACGCCTGGTGTGCTCAGTGCCGGGACCGGAGGTGGAGGAGATAGTACGATGGTCAGTGGGGCGACTACGCCTGCACTGGAGGCGGAAGGAGACGAGGAGGACGAGGATGTAGATATGAGCGTGGACGGCGTGCAGCCGTCCGTGCTGGCACAAGGGGATCGGGACGTCAAGGTCAATGGGAACGGAGAAGGCGAGAATGATGCTACGGTGGAAAGAAAGGAGATCATCACTTGTGAGTGGGGCGTGCGCCCTGGCTAAAGGGCATGTAGCCCATCCCGCAAACGTACTGCCAGTATATAAGGTAAGTCTCAGGAGGAAGAAGTGCTGACACACCTGGTTTGGTGTACGATCGCGCTCCGCGTTAGATCACTCGCCGACTGCACCACCATCACTATTACCGCCAAAGAAGTACTGCGATATAACAGGGTTGCACGCTTCGTATACTGACCCGAGGACGAAGTTGAGATACAAGGGTTTGGACGTATGGCACGTTGTTCGAGGATTGGTGAGTTGGAGATCACATATTACTTTTTCTCAATTACGTGGCTTCTCTTGTCCCTCCTCGCATATGATGCGGCTTTCCAGGCGGAGAGCTGTGACTGATTGTCTCACGACATCTGTTTCTATCCATGCGCGCGCTCATAGGGACCCGGTGGGGATCAGGCGTACCTATCGCTCCGTGGCGCTCAAACAAGCTTGAAGTAGAGATCGAAGTGGGTGTGGGTGTAGACGGCCAGCCAGTCTTTATCTATCGACCCAACTTGATCTATCTGGAGATTGGTCAGTCTGAGGCCGGTCCCGGAGCGGTGTACCTGACATCTCATCGTTCGGACCAGGTGGGCTGTGGAGAGTTTGTGCTATCCCATGGTCCGGTGTGGTGTGAGGCCTCTAGAGTTTATTGTATGTAGAATACGTGTATGTATAACCCTGTACACCAGAATGACCGGTCGGATGTACGATGCAAGTCCATGATGTATGGATGTACCTGAAATTGAACCCCCGATTTCATCTCACCTCACCCGAGCAAGGAAGGACATTCAGAAGATAGTGCGGTGCTCGTCAACCTCGACGCGCCCTGTCGGCATGAGCACTGCGATTGGGGAGGCCCCAGTCATATGGGACGCATCTGTCAAACATGCAACGTAGCAAGAGCTGCAGCGCTGGACCGACAACCGGAGGATCCAGATTGCATGTTTGCATGATTCTACTCAGAGAGTGTGCAACCTATCGTTGCACGATCCGATCCAACACATGTTCCCCCATCCCAACGACCGTCCTCCCGATGGTCGACCAATTGATTATGCTTCCCAGTCCGTATCACCATACACTCCTCATCCTCGCTAGGATCACACTCCTGTCCGCGCCGGCTCGCTTCGCAGCCCCGCTTACGCCTTGACCTTATCAGCGACCTCCTTGACCTTGTCCTTGGCCTCATCCACAGCAGCAGCTACAGGCTTCTTCTGCTCCCTGCCGCCAAAGTACCAGTAATTCAAGAATCGGCCCTCTTGGACCACTTGGGCAGTGGCGTTGGTGGCGTGGCAGGCGAAGAGGAGGTAATTTCGGGGTTGTACTCGCCAAGCGAATCGCATGAAGATCATGCTGCGGGGGGTTAGGGGGACCGGTGGGATAGAGTCGGTTCAGCAAGTAGTCGTGGTACATTAGCATCGGGTGAACGATGATGCGTCGCTTAGAGCTTGCAAGAAGACACAGTCGCTTGTCCGGCCGTGACGAAATCGAGAAGGCAGTGCGGGAACAGAAAAAGGGGTACGGGGCGGAAATTGAGATTAAGGGTGGTTAGATCATTGGTTACTCACGAGTAAACAGCCAGGGTGGGCGACATGACACCAGAGATGGACTCCTCATCTCGGTTGACAATGTCCGACAAAGCAGCGATTGGCAGACCCCAGTTGGCGACCTAACCGGGTTCGAAAATGAACAGATGAGACTCCGTCAGCGTCTGGATTTGTCGAGCGGGTCGTGGTAAGAAGTATCGAGAGTGAAGCGAGGCTAAGGGGGATGGAGGATCTAATGATCTGATAGGATGGTATGGTGGGAAAGGCAGCAAGAGATTGAGGGAGGTCCCAAGAAGGTTGAGACGGTGATTCCTATGCGGTCACTCACAGGTCCCCAGAAATGCGTACCTGAGAGGAGGAAAACATGGATATCTGGTCAGCCCATGCTCTGTCTAAGGTGTTGTGGCGGACATGCACATGCTCGCAGAACGAACAGTGCCATGTGGCGACCAGACTGATATTATTGTGGTGGTGATCGGAGAGGAGCGAGTGAAGGAGGCCAGCTGCCAGCCGATAAAAAGTGACAAGGTAAGCTATGTGACGCGCTCGACTCACTGAAGAAGTATTCTCGGGCAGCAGGGGACTTGGCCCAGTTGATGAATGATCTTGATGGGTTAGTAAATGAGTGGAATTAGCAAATGATTCGAGCGTGATCGCGATGGGCACTATACTCCGACCCCCGAATCAAAGCCAGCTGATAGGGCCAATGGCGTCTTCCCTCCTGCCTCTCTTCTCTCTCCTCTGATCACGTCCTCCTTTCCCTCCCACCGTGCCCAAAAGCAATCCATACCCTCCCTCTCCTGATTGACTCGTCGTATCTTCTGCCGATCTCGCCTTCTCCGTCCGTTCGTATCCATCATGACTGCCCGTCTCACGAATTCCTCGCTCTTGCTTCATTAACTCCCATCGCTTGAGTCCGCTTGCTCGAATCGGCTGCACTTCCCAGCATCCGACAGTACAGGGCCGGTCTTTCTTCTCTGACTCCTCCAGCAGTGATTGATGACTTGCTTCTCCTCCATGTGTTTGGGTTCAATCCTCAAAAAGGGTGATTTATTCAGATCTAGCCCAGGTAAGATCTACCACCCCTTACTGACACCGATCAAGTCGACACGCGCCAGATGGAATCACTCACGAGCTGCAACAGATAAAGAGTAAGAACACAGGTAGTCAGTATCAGTACAACTTGATCCATCCATTTGATGTCGGACTTGAGCGAGATACGAAGATATGCCATCGAATGAGAAAATGATACCATCATGATACTCACGCCATTTTTTTGTTCTGATTGACAGAAGTTCGTGCTTGCTCGCTCGCTGTAAAAGACCTTGATGAAAGCGTTATAAGAAAACAACAATATGAATCCTGCTGTCAATGATTAGCGATTTGTTGATGAGATAGATAAACCCAGGCCTCGTCTGCTCGAGCGAAGCAAAGATGTCCCCTGGTCCCGAGCCACGAGGCCGGCGGTCGCCGCGCCGAGCCGTGCGGATCAAACGGAACGACAACTCCGCTCATGGATACGCGCACGCCTATTTTCGGTTGCGGCTCACGAGTGTGGCGCAGAGTTGTGATATGGCTGCATGCGCATATCATCATGTATCAAGATTGTAACATGCTGGTCTATAGAGTGGAATTCTCTGTATACATGTAAATGCACGGAAGCCGAGCAAAGGGGAAAAGACGGGAATATGAATGCGGGAAAGGCAGCACAGATAAGGCGTAAAGAAAACAGACGGGTTGTCGTATCGGGTTCATTGATTCCAATAGCTGATGGTAAGCAGATCGAGCTTGATCATGAAGGTTTCCGATACATCTGTCGCGGGGCCCACCTAGACGCTCTGAGACAATTAAGGCTTGGAGGGAACAGCATCTTCATCCCGCAGGTGGGCCAACTGACGCTGGTATGATTTGAGCCTTTCGGTGATACGGTCCTCTAGGGTTAGTTCGGTGGCTTGCCCGCTACAACGGCAGAACGATACAGAAAGGGTGTGAAGCAAGAGGTGTCCGAAAGTCAGCACAAAAACCTGAGGGCCGGCCGTACGAAGCTAAGAAGACATTCATCGTCGACTTCACCACTCACTGGATCTTCTCGCTCATCTTCCTCATCTCCTCAACCACCCACTTCTCCCTCCTAGCCACCTCCCTCTCCCTCTCCTCCACTTCCCGCTCTCGCTCCTTCTCCCTTCGCTTGCGCTCCTCGAGCCTTTCCCATTCTTCCCTCCGAGCAGCCTGGTAAAGTTCATCATCTTCGTTGTCCCTGACTCCGTGAACATGGTGATGCGAGTCTGTGAGATGGAAGTGTCCTCCACCACCTGGTACTGCACCGCCTGAAAGGCCGAGAGGGGAAGCATGTGCGGGACATGTAGGACAAGGGGTCGCTTTGAGCTGGGATACCTCGGATTGGAGGCGGTCCCGCAGGAGGAGGGAATGAGTCAATGCGGAGGTGAGGGCGGCGGTGTTGGGATCTTGATATACCCAGCCGAAGTCCGAGCAACAACGAATGGTCATTTTCATACGAGATGGTTGGATGACCGATTTGCAGAGATGCATTGTGAGGGGTTGTCAGTAGGCCGACGATAGGAAAGGGGATTCGATCAAAGAAGGTGCAATTGTCAGCTGTGCGAGCGTTGACACTAGACGTCTGTTCAACCAAAAGCTAGGACCCATACTCACCATCGCCCTCGCCCATACTAAGCACCCAGACCTCCCGCTCCTTCTCTCCCTCCTTGCTTCTGACCACGCTCGCTCCCTGACCCAGCTCTTCGATACTCCACCACCCACTCCCATCTCCACTCCCCACACCGACACCGTACGGCGCACCGAGCGCCGTATTCCAGAACCGCAAATGAGGGGCAAGGCGGAGCAGATCGAGTTGCCTACGATCGTTGAGAGCCAACAAAGAGGTAGGCAGGGGGTTGGAGGGGTCTAAAGGGGCCACAAGGGACGATAATGGCGGAGGAAGGAAAGTGGATAGTTTGGTGAGGAGGGCTAGTTTCTCGGCAACCAGCTTTTCCTGGGTCTGATCGCGAAGGGTCAGGGGAGAAAAGTCAGCATCAAATGTACGATTACCTAGCAGATATGCGAACCATCGCGCTTGTTCGCCGAGATATCGTTCATCGAGCATCGGAACGTATTGGAACTTGGGTCTGTTGTTGCCAATTTCAGGCATATGACGGTGTATCTACTCACCCGCAACGCCTTGTGTCTCCCAGTGATGGTAGGCAAGCTCCCCTTGGGCACTTCCAGAATCAACGCAATGAAACTAAGGATCAAGCTGACCCAGAGCAAAGGATGGGGTTTGCTCAATTTGAACGGCCCAATCTTCTTGGTAGCGCTCGAAGAAGAAGAATTTGGCATCTCGGAGGTGACGTTGACCGTAACAGGCGCTGGTGCCGGCTCTTTGGGTGCGGGCGCCGGTGCAGGAGCAGGAGCCGGAGGGGGGTATGGGTGAACGTAGATATTGGGTAGTTGGATTGGGATAGGTTGTTGATTCGCACCGCCGCCTTGGTATACGTTCGGGTGAGGTTGGATGTGAATCGTATCGCCTTGATGGTGGTGATTCGAGTCTTGGTGAGGAGGTGTATGGTCTGGCAGGGGATGAGGGTGGATATGGGGCGATGCTGATAGTCTCGCTTTGTACGTCTCGTCCATGTTGCCAAAGAAGGGTCAAGAAGAGGGAGGAAGAGACAGCGAGCTTAGAGATGAAGCGGGGAATCCAGTTCGAAGTACTTTACGAAGATTACGGTGATGAACGAAGATAAAAGAGATTGTATGGTAAGAGATCATCCAACTGAGGGCGGTCAAGAGTGATGAGCGAGAAGCATGACCAGTTTTGTCCGTGCGGTAAGGGTGCGGTAAAGAGTCACCTCGACCACGTCATCTCAACGTGTCAAGCGTGTCAACAGTCAGGCAGGAGTGACACGCACAAGACACTTCTGCCGAACAAAGGAAAGGAAAAGCATCGAGGTGAGCGCATGCAGATCAGTGCGACGCAAGTGTGTGTCAGTCAGGGCGAGGCGGGATGTATGACGGGAAGAGACAAGACACATCCTAGCGCTTGACGACCACCATCCTTTGATCCAACCCAGACGGGTCCATGGCTCCGTCGACGGTACTATCCACACACACAGAGAGAGAGAGAGAGAGGGGGAGAGAGGAGACGAATGAAGATGGATGATCCTACAACATGCATAGTGATACCATTCTGCCCTTCCTTCTCATACTTGCTTTCCTGCGTCACCGCCATCCCACCCAACGAGCGCTCACATCATTGCGCAGGTACGGGCGTCTCGACGACTGCGGGAGCGAGGGTCATCTTGGGGAAAAGACCGGTGATGATACCGGCAAAGGCCATTCTGCGTGGTGTGAAATGATGTGAGGGGTGTGTGTGATTGTGTATATGGTGTGGTGTTCCCGATGGAAAGGGCGTGCACAACGCGAATAGATCCGATCGAGTACGAATGAGTGCAAGAGTACAGCGTAGCGTGTATGATTGATTGATGGTGGTAGTAGAGGGATGAAATGCGTCAATGTCCGTTCGTCAGCCATGTGTTGCAACTCGACATCACCATGCAATGGGTATGAGCATCAAGTGAGCGCCTGTACCACTCACCCAAGAACCAAGAGAGGCGAGTTGGCATCCTTTGGCGCCCGAAGGGGTTGCTGGTTAACGTATCCTATGACAGCCAAGATCAAAGAAGACCAAATGATCCTGCGGTATCACACAAGGGGTCATGTCAGATGAGGAATTGGAAGTACTTCGCAATGATGCTGCCACAAGAGTCTCGACTCACAGAGGCTGCTTGATGAACATGCCCGCTCCTGCACTGGTCATGGCGGTCTGGGAGTACCAGTCCTTGTATTCGCTCCACTCGGGCGTCAAGGGCAAGTGGAAGGGAAATGTCCTGAGGCAAGAAAGAGGACGAAGGCCGTATCGGAAGATCCGCAAGATGTCAGAAACACGCAAACACGATATCGTCGCGATCTCGTCTGGGACGTCGCCAAGAGCAGGCAGCCCTAGTTCTTAAAAGGGGCATCATACCACGACCAACTCACTGCTGGATCTTGGCATCCGACTTGTCGTACACTGGGGCTGACACCATCTTGCTCGTCTGATTTGTACTAAGCGGCGTTTGGTTTTTCGTTTGGCAGGGCAGTTGCGAAGTGCGAGAACCGAGGATGATGAACAGGATCAAGGTGAATAACAATCGATCAATCCCAAGACCTCTATATCTGTCTTTCTTGAAGCTGAGCACCTCGATCTCGTTCCTCTATGTAGTTATAATTATAATAACCGCTTCGGGCCTCTGTACCGGACATGTCTCAGGGTAAAGGCAAGCAGCCTGCCACGTGGGGTCTCCCTGAACCCCACTCTCACTCGACTTTTCGATTCGACCGACTTGAGTCGGAAAATACGTTTGGTTGTGCATAAGAGGTAAAGGTGATTGGATTGATACGTTTTCTTTCGTCCTCTCTTCTTGTTGTTTTAGGTATTGAGCAAAACAATCAAACGATAAAAGTACAAAATACGAACAGCGATCCCCATTCAACATGGCACCCCAAGATAGGCAGCAGATTAAGGTCGGTATCCTCGGTGCCACCGGTACCGTCGGACAGCGGTGAGTAGGCGTGAGAGCTTGATTTGGAGTGGGAGCTAGCTGGTTTTCCCGTATTCCCCGTCGGCTCGCCACTGCCCTATTCTGTCCTCAAGGCAGTCAGTGACTTGGTCAGCTTGATCCAGCTGGGCTATCTGGTCATCCGAGCGCGTTGTTCTCTTCATTTTGCGCTTTGTTGTGATGTCTGCCCTCGAAATCCCAGGCCAGAACTCAAGCTGATCTCTCCGCTTTTATGTGCTTCGTCGCTATTGCCTCATGTTCGCTACCTATCTGCCCATACAACACCTTGCATCTTTACTCTATCTCATACCAACCCCTTCGCGCACAGATTCATCCAACTGCTCTCCGTTCACCCATACTTCAAAATCAACGCACTGGGAGCTTCATCCCGTTCGGCAGGACAACAATACTCCAAAGTTACCCGATGGAAGTTGAACACCCCGATCCCCAAGGAGATTGGACAGATGGTCGTACAGGAGTGTCAGCCCGAGGCGGAGGGGTTCAAGGATTGCGCGGTTGTTTTCAGTGGACTGGACGCGGATGTCGCTGGTAATATTGGTGAGTGGAGCAGTCGGAGTTTTGGCAGCAGCCTTTGGCGAAGACAAAGACAAAGACGAAGGCAGACAGGGATCGGACGGCAGTGTACTGGGCTCGGCCGCACCAGCCGAAAGCACGGCGAGACAAGGCGAGAGCTGGTATGGGAACGCGCCGTCAACCTGCCACATCTAGTGCCTCGTCCCTCGTCCACTGCCGCGATCAAGCACCATTGCCATTGTGATATAGGGTTTTACTGACCTAACTGCTTTCTCGCCTTTCCTTCTATTTCACCTCAACGTCCGCATTGCAATAACTCCACCAATGACGGCATCTTACGCTCGCTCAATCTCTTGACCCTTTATCTGTTCCCTTCTGCGTCAAATCAATCCTTCTCTCCGACCTGCTCTCTACAAATACTTCGCATTGCTCTTCGCGCTCGCCCGCTCGCAGAGCAAGCCTTCCGATCCGCCGAATTGGTCGTCTACTCCAACGCCAAGAACTACCGTCGAGATCCGCTCTGTCCGCTCATCGTACCCCTTGTCAACCCTTCCCATCTTTCTATCATCCCTCACCAGCGATCCCAGCTGAACCTGTCCAAGGGATACATCGTCACCAACGCTAACTGCTCGACCACCGGTCTTGTCGTGCCACTCGCCGCTCTGGAAAAGGCCTTTGGACCTCTCGAAACTGTCTTGGTCACTACGCTTCAGGCGATCAGCGGAGCAGGATACCCGGGAGTGTCGAGCTTGGATATCTTGGATAACGTCGTTCCGCACATCGGTGGGGAAGAGGAGAAGATCGAGTGGGAGACCAACAAGATTCTCGGCGGTCTCAAATCCTCCGACACCGAATTCGACCTCCACGCATCCTCTGAGAACAACACCAAGCCGATCAACGTTTCGGCCCATTGTACGAGAGTACCTGTCATCGACGGCCACACGGGCTGCGTCTCTGTGAAATTCACCCGATCGCCTCCACCTTCCATCGCCGAGGTCGAGCAGGCCTTCCGAGAATTCAAATGCGAAGCCCAGGATCTCGGCGTACCCTCCGCTCCGGAGCAAGCTATCGTAGTGCATGATTTGCCCGACAGACCTCAGCCTCGACTGGATAGGGACTTGCATAACGGCGCGTGTGTCTCGGTCGGAAGGATCAGGGAATGTCCCGTGTTTGACGTCAAGTTTGTCTGTTTGATCGACAACGTCAGACTGGGAGCGGCTACTAGCAGTATCATGAACGCCGAGATCGCCGTCGAGAAGGGCTTGATCTAGATATCGGTCTAGGCAAAGGTATACATACGCACCTACTAAACCTTGATCAACTCTTCTGAAGTGGTGGTTGTAGCTCGGGCAGCTAGTTCCCAACACAGCGATAGATGTCAGATCGCGAATACCAGCTTTGCACGTATATATCTCATGCATAGGTGACGGAAGGAAGCACAACGCAACATAGCACGGTAATGCACAGAACACCGAAGGGCATCCGCCAATTTTGAACAGAGTTGACATGTGGCTCCGTTCAAGTCAGCTAATTGCTTTCGTGGGTCCTGAGCCATGTGCGAGTGTACATGTGCTGTCCAGGAGGCATAAGGCATAACATGTGTTTCAATGCATCATCCACCATTCATGAAATTCCACACCAAAGGGTTTTAATCCCATACTGCTGAGAACGCAAAAACAAAGTCCCAAAAATGGTAAAAGACATTGGCAAGCGGGTAAAAGGAGTGATGTCAGATACTGGCCTGCACCTGCTGCAGCACAATCACTTCGCAAGGCCGAGCGAGGATCTATGAAGCGCAGACCGCAACCGCACATGATTTGACAGTGAAGATTCAGAAGCACTGACATATTGGTATTGTCCAGAGTCAGCTCTTTGTCCACTCCTCCGCACTCGACACCACACAGCACCGCCTGGGGGATTCGTCCCGACTCACCTTCAAAAGCCTCTTGTTCACCTTGGTCTCAACAGCTCGTTCCAGCTGGGCCTTGAGGCTCGCCACTTGAGCTTGGGCAGCTTGCATCGACTCCCGATGATTCCTCTCGTCCTGCGAGAGCTTGTCCATCTGCTCCCTACGAGCTTCGAGCTCGGAGAGGTGATCTTTACATGCCTCCACTTGGCGTTTGGCATCGTTTCGAGCCTCTTCGATATGTGTTCGCAGCTTGTTATCTGATGGAAAGGACCCCGATAATGGTCATGATCAGTAAGTTGCGATGTTGTGGATTTAGTGTCCGAGCGATCGAATAAGTCGCCAAATAGGAGACGTGCAAACACTCACTCGTTTTCTGCGCCTCACGCAGATCAATGGTCAAATTGTTCACCTTGACTTTCTCCTCCACCAATTGCTTCTCCTGCGAGTCAAAAGCACAATCCGTCAATCATAGCCTACACGACTTACACTCAACAAAATCAAGATGCATTCACTCACCACGTCTTGCACCTTCCTCTTGATAGTGCTCATCTCCCTCTTCAACCCCTCCCTCTCGGCAGCGCTCTCGGCGTTGTTCTTCGCAATCTGATCTCGGTCCATAAGCGTCTCCGCGTGACCGTTCGACGAAAGACTCTGCCTGCCAAAGTAATCGTTCTGATGACCGTTGATCGACTCATTGGGCGAGGTCGCGGTCTGCCTCAACATGCCGGTGGACGGGCTTCGAGGAATGGGCGGAAGAGGAGTAGTGGGTGGCGGACCTTGAGGGGGAGGGACAGCTGTGGCAGCAACCTTGCGATTCCACTTTTGCTCGAGCTCGTTGACTCGTTTGGTCAACTCCGTATTGGTCGCCTTTAGCTCAGCATTGACAGCTTCCAGGTCGGATTGGACTTTCTCAAGCTGAGCGCGAGCCTTATTGAGCTCCGTGATTTGCTTAGCATCGAGGCTGCGCTGCAACGCATGTTCATCTCGGATCCTGGAGAGTTCGAAAGAGACTTGATCGGCCCGCATCTTGAGCTGACGTCGTTGTTCCTCGCTAGCAGCGAGGGATTTTTCCATCTCCTCTGCAATCAGGTTATTCTCCTCCTGCATTGCATCGACGGCCTCAGCATGCAATCGCTGCAGTCCATCAACAGCTTGATCGCGCTCAGCTCGCAATGTCTCCAGCTCCAGTCGATGCATAGTTTCGTTGGACTCGATGGTGGTTTGCAACTTTTCGAGGGCGACAACGTGGTCGTGTTGGAGAGACTCGACAGCTTCAGTGTGCTTGTCAACGAGAGCTTGGATTTCCGCAGCTCGATCGGTACGAAGCTTGTCGAGCACTTTCTGAACCTTCTCCAGAGCAGCAGACGAATCATTTTCTGACTCGGATGGAACCATCGGGAATGCTTGAGCCTTCTCGGCAATCAGTAAATCTCGTTCTCGTCGGATCTCTTCGATCTCGTGGTTGTCCGGTGTCGCTTGCAGCTGTGATCATTGGTGTCAGTCCATGTATGATCGATGTCCAAATTCGTTCTAGAGCTCACCTGCTCTGCGAGATCGTCCTTCAGCTTGTTGTTCGCTTTCTGCAGGTCGGCAATCTGGATGAACTGCTGCTCAATGATCTTCTTCTGCGATTCTTCTTTATCGACCATTTCCCTAGACCATCGAACAGAAACCATCAGTTTATCAATCCGAATGCTGCCCGACCACCAAGCACACGGACTGGACTCACTTCATCAACTCATCAATTCGAGACTGGGTCACTTCCTTGTCCGCGCCGCTCTCGAGAAGGGTGAGAGAATCTTTCAGTGCGCTGAATCGCTTGACTGATCGCGGAGACAGGTTGCCAAGCTCGATTTCGCCTTTCTGAGGTGGTCTCAATCCTCCATCTTTGTCATCATCACTTCCAGCTGCGCCTTCGCTTCTATCAATCATAGGCAATGGCGGTATGTCAGAATCAGCTAAGCGGATAGCCGGGGTCTTTGGCGTTACAGGTAAGGGTATCTCGGTTGGCAATACATTATGATTCTGCACACTGATTTTGGGTGTCCTCGGCTCTTTGGTCGTCTGGTTGTCATGTTTGTTTATGTTTATCGCACTAATTCTGCGGGAGGGGATAACGTGCTGTTGTTTTGATTGGAGTGTCTCTTCCAACTGACGGATATACGCTTCTCGGACTTTCAGCTCTTCGTCTCTTTCTTCAACGATCTGAAGCGAGGAAGGCAGGTCAGCGCTCACTTCCGACTGCACATCTATTTATAGGAGGTTCACTCACGCGATGCACAAACTTCAGCTCCGCTTCGAGCGATTGTGAAGATCGTGACGGCTTCAGCGAGCTTTGAGCAGTCGGACTCGCTGCCTGTGCCTGACCAGTGGGAGATCCACCAATGATCATCGCATTTGTCGTCGGTGAAGATAAGAGCAAGCTACTGGTATGTGTCCATGAGGCGCGCGACGATGAACCCAAAGGCTGCGCAGAGGATAGCTCCTGCGAGAGCGATTGAGGTCTTGTCCGCCTGTTGCTGTTGTGGTTTGAGTCTCCATATCCCCTCCCTCCCCGAAAATCCCGTTCTTTTGCCTTCCCGTTCGACGAGATGATAGGCATCGATCCCCTCCTTCTCGAGGGCGAAGAATTGACGGCAATCTCCTTGGGCGTTTGAAGTGTCGTTTCGGCCTCGCTCGGCGCAGAGTCTTCTTCCTCAGTGTGGACGGAAGGCGTGACAGGGGCGGGCGAGGGGGGCATGACATCGTTTATCTCCGCATGAACGAGCTTTGCTTCCGACAATTGAGTGGCAAGGTCCGCTACTCTTGACTCTGCGTCACTGCATCGAGCTGACAATTCTCTGAGCGCCTCTTTCAGCGCCTCGATATCCTCCCCGTTCGAGATATCCTCGCTTGAAGGGCTTCGGGGACTGTCGGGCGGAGTGAGCTCCTTCGTTATCGGACGGGGAGTACGAGAGTTGATCGCCGACTCTAGATTTTCTCCTGCGCCTACAGAGGAAGGAGAACTCGGACCTCGAGTGCTCGCTGACGGTGGTTGGAGAGCCGCGAGGTTCGATCGGAGCTCGAACTGTATGGACTTCTCCATCTGTACAGCTTCAAGCAGTTGTGATCGCTCTTTCTCGTCGGAGGTGATTTTCTCGTCGAATGCACGTTGCAGCTCGGCAATCTTGCGATCTCGATCATCCAGTTCTTTCAGGAGCAGCTTGTTGTCCTTGGTTGTATCCAGGAGAGCGATATGAGACTCGAGTTCTCGGTATGCCGCTTCTCGGCGTTCGGCTTCTCGCTCATGCTTCTCCACCTGAGCAGCAAGATTGGCTGAGCTCGTCTCAGACTTAGAAAGTCTAGCCTCGAGTTCGGCCGTGTTCTCATTGAGAGCGGCGTTGTTCTCGCGCAGCTTGGCAATGTCTTTCTTCAGTTCTGCTACAACGTCGGCATGCGAGTCTTCCTTTTCCGCATGAGCTTTCAGCTTGGCCTCCAGATCCTGGATATACACCTGTCAGAGAATAAGTGCATCAGCTGAGACAAATTCATATTGCGATGGATCCAGGAAGCTGCTCACTTCACTCGACGTATTGCGTTCTGTGATCTTCGCCAACCGGTTCCTGAGCTCGCTGACATACGCTTCACTCTGTGCTTGTCGATCTCGAGCTTCGATCAACTGCAGATTTTGCACCTCGTACATCTCGTTCAACGAAGACTGCGCCATCATCAGCCATAGTCCCCTCGAAAAGGTGGTGGCAACTACACTCACTAGCTCGCCTCGAAGCTCATCCAGCTGTTGGTTGAGAGCCGAGACAACCTTCTCATACCTGTTTTTGCCGAGCAGGTCAGCAACATAGTCTGGGCGCATTGGTATATCTTCGCAGCTCACTCAATGATGACGGGTTCCACCATCTCGTTGAACTTGCTCGAAGCGTCGCCGTCCGCCGGATCTCTGTTCCGTAGTTCACCTGATAACCGCATATTCTCGCTGCATTTGGCAAGGTATCGATCGTACAGCTAAATCACAAGTCAGCTAACACTCCCAGGCGACTCTTCGTCAGCGGCGAGCGCCAAATGTCAGCTCACCTCGGTGTGCTCCCTTTGTAGTTCGGCAAGACGTTGGATTAGCTTCTCGCTCTGCTTGATACTCTCCTCCGACGCTTGCCCGACATGTCCAACCTTCCCGTCCAGATCCAAGGCAGCAAGTTGTTTCCTGAGCTTGATCACGGTACTCTGAAGATGCTCTACATCGTCCCAGCCAGCTTCAACCTGATTGATCTTGGCTGCGTTTCTGATGTTTCTGGCTCTCGAAGCGTACTTGATTGTGTTGATGGTCTCCCCGATGTTGGCTTCGATGGGCGAGACACAGGCGATCATCGTTGTGAGAGAGTTACCGCCGATAGAATCTTGCAGCATTCGAGTGAGTTTGGAGTCACGGTAAGGAATATGCCCGCGGGCTTTGACGGGGTCGCACAAAGTGGAGATGACGTTACCGAGCGCGAGAAGACCGCTGTTGATGGAGATACCTTCTTTCATTCGGTCACCTTGTGCGGCAGTTCTCTTGAGTCGTTCCGAACCAGCCAGGTCGACCATGTTGAACTTGCTTGTTGAGATGACATATTCGCTGGAAGCTGGTGATGGCGCTTGCATCGATGACGGCCGAGAAGGTGTAGCTCGGCCGAAGCTGCTCGGTGGACCACCCCGTGCGCTGGACGGTGTCGGTGATCGAGGTCCAGGAAGGCCGATAGTGGAGGACGGCCTTCGCAGTTGACGAGTAGGTGTTTCTCTCCCACTACTTGGGTTTGTAGGAGAAAAAGTCGCGCCAGATCGTCTCTTTTGAACGAGGGTGAGAGAGAATATAGCGTGACTTCTTGAACTGGTAGCATTCATCGAGGTCTCGCCGGTCTTTCTCCTCGCAGACCCTTCTTGCAGGTAATGCATCACTTCGGCAAGTGATTTCACCTTCGCTTCTCTGACCCCAGCCCAAACGATCCTTCCATCCCGCTCCTCACGGATGGTGATCGCTACACCAGTACCGGATAGGAGATCGATAATCTCCTCGTTGTACAGCTCGAGGAAGCTCAAGCGGCATTCCCATGAAGCTCCAGGTCCTGATTGCTGCCTAATCTCTTCTGCACGCTCGAAAATGGTGTGGACTGTACGGGGAATCAAGCCGGTTCTTGGAGTGAATTCGGTGCCGGAGTAATCGATATCTTCCCCCGTTGTTCCCATCGAGTAGGACTTTCCGGAACTTGTCTGGCCGTACCTATGTAGCCGTAAAATACCTTAGTAAAGTCATCGTTCTCAGACGGCAAGGTGAGCTGCTAGATATACTCACGCTAAGAAAGTCACATTATGTCCCTTCATAAACTCGTCCACTGTCTCCCTAGCTGTCGCGTCATACAGCTCAGTCTGGGTAGCTTGCTCGCCCAGAACGTGGTCGAAGGTAAACGTGGGGTGTCTTTTGCTTCCCACATTTGCCGTGGGTGCTGCGCCGGCTAGGGCAGATGGGTCGACATCTAGTCGGACTTCAGAAGTCGAATTAGGGTGCACAAGGACGTTTCGGAAACGAGGTGGGACCGAGGTGTCATTAGGATCCGATGGTCGAATGCGCAGTACTGCAGGAAGCCACACTTTGAGCCTTTCCCGAATCATGCTAGGACTGGGCTTATAATATGGGTCACAGTAGAGGAGGATCACGACTTACCAACTCGAACGTTTCTGCTCTCAGAGCTTTCGCCAGCTACACTGGTTGCGTCGCTGCTCAGACGGACTCGAGTATGGCCGTTGACGGATGATGGACGAGGGATGGCCGACGGTGACATCGGCACGGGCGATTGCATCGACTGACGTTTCGACATAGCGCCGAGTGTTTAGATTGATTGTAGGCTAACGGAGACAGAAACAACGATCTAAGCTCGAGAAGGGTAATGTTTGGCTGAAAACCGTTGCGAGGTAAGAGACAAGTTGTCACTCTTCAAGATGCAATCGAAGCGACCTGGGCGTCGTACAGTGAACGAGATCAGGAGTCAATCGCTTGGAGGCCATGCACTTGTATTGGGGGTCACAGCAGCGAGCGAGGAGAGGGAGACCTCGAGTGAAAGATGAACAGATCGGACTGGTCGCTTCGACAAGACCCGAAGCTAAAGGTCGGCGAGACGGCCGAACGAAGAGAAAGAGACTGCTGCTTATTGGACCGCACAGTGAAAGGGGGAGGCAACGGGAGGGGATGGCCGAAAGAGGACGAAATGGATAGATACAAGTCCAGGGGTACACACAGGTATGAAGAGTTGAGATAGGCGTAAAGGAGGGGATGGGTAAGATCAACGTCCTGTTGCCTTTTGTGAATCGGTCAAGGAAAGGACAGTATGAAGGTGAATGAGATGCAAAGAAATGAGTGTAAGGAGGGCGAGGCAATTGATAGGATTGAGAGTTGTGTAGATGGTTTGTGGAGGAAGAGAAGAGAGGTGGTGGCAATACGTCGAGGAGTACTCACGGGTTCACAGACCAATGCATCAAAGGTGATGATTGTGTGTCCGTGTGTTCTACCTCTACTTTAGCCCTGACGATACCGTGCGCTCCGCTCTGACGACTTTTCTTTCTCCTCTTGGTCTGAACGAACAGTCGCGACCGATGTTCCCAAGGACTATAAGGGAACTATATATGCGTTTGAGTCTTATTGATTCGGTCGTCTTGTTTGTTTGTTTTTACTTGCTGAACAGAAGGATGTCTGGTCAGCAGGATGAATTGATAGTATGTGACAAGATCCGTTTGTTCTGTCTTTGACGAAGGAGGCTTTTGTTGAAGACCCTCCGTCCTCCTCGGAACCCCTCCGATACGAAAGCCCACCAACTCGAGCTCCGGCCTTAGCTTCAGATCCATATGTCACTCACTTGACAACGAAGAAGCCTGTATCAAGGCACAGAAGATTGATTGTTAGGGATGGGCGCACAAGACGGTCCGTGCAGGTTCAGGTAGGAAAGGTGCGTGATTGACTTTGTTTTGTTTTCGTTCCCGTTTATGCGAGTGGGAGTGAGTGACCAACGATGGGCAATGTACTTGGGTGGTCGCTGTGGCTGTGGCTGTCGCTGTGGAGCGATCTATGCTGTGTCGATTTTAATGTCTCAGAGATATGATAAGATATCGCTTGAACCAAACAAGCGTAATGAGATCTCGTGATTTGGATTACTTGATTGAACTCGTTGAATGTCCGTATACCCGTACACCTCTTCCTTCAGCCGCTCCCTCCTCGCCTCCTGTGAAGAGTTTCTGGCTGTTCCGCTCGGATAAACAGTCTCCGCAAGGTTCTTTTGAAATTGGGTGTCAAGGTGAGGTGTCCTTTCCCCCGCTCTTTCGCGCGATCTGTTGATCGGCGGTGAGGGAGGGGAAAAGCGAGTGTTTATCCGCTCATCTTGCGCGTCGGCGCAAACGCGAGAGAGGTACGATTCCGTTATTGCTCGTGAAGAGTGGTATCAAGGATGTGTGTGACAAGGACAGAGAGATATGAAACGCAATATTCTGAGAAAATGTTCTGAGATAGAGTTACTCCGACCTGGTCTATCGGTTGGTCCGCTCAACTCCGGTCATTTTGTCGAAGGTTGTCAACATTACCTGATTCAGTCGCGAAGCCAAAAAAGGAGCAATCTAACGTCACCGTCTCGGAATGGTAACTCTCTTTCAATTGCGTAATGATTCGAGGAGTCTAAGGTAGCTAGATCAACCGCGCAAGTGCATAAATGGTATGGTATTCGACCGCAACGATTCCAGTCAGCTACAGCTGCAGCGAGTGCTGGGATGACATGACATGATACTCAAGTCTAACGGCAGGGATGGTATAGCATAGACAACCAGATCTTAAAGCCCTTTCAGCATAAATCTACAAAGGTGGTCGGTCTATCATCTACAAATCGGTCATACTTACAACTTGAGAAGCTGAGCGAAAAAGTCCTCTCCAGGTGCAGGAAAACTTCTCTTCATACTGCTTCATACCACCTGTTGCAAGTCAGAACCATTCACCCCGAGCTATCTTCACATATCGTCATCGAGACTATTCTGTCTCAGTCACTGGCGCTGGTGGCACGGTGGTGGTGTTTACGACCCGGCGTACCACCTGCCATTCTAGACGAACTTCTGTCGTATACCTAGTCTTCTTCTGTGTGACGAAGACCAAGGTGGATCACGTGAAATTGCCCTTCCTTCTTCCTTGTCAAGCGCGAGGAGGCTGAGACACCGACATCCCAACATCTCATGCACGATAGGTCGCTGTCGCTGATGTTCGTTATGTTCATGTTCGAAGAGCTTCTTCGCTTCACGGACTTTATGGGGCGAAGTCGATCTCCTGAGCGTATACCCTTGCGTTTGACGTTGTCCCTGGCCCTGGCCTTGGACTTGGGCGTCTTCTTCTGTGGCTCTGATGGGCTGTCGTTGAGGTCGACCTGCATACGCGTAGAATCTGGACTTGGGATTAAGTGCTGCTGATGAAGGATTGACCTTCTCGTCTTGCTGCATGAGCTTTCGGCCGGACGGGGAGTGGCCGTCAGAGGAAGCGGCATGGCCAAAGGTATCAGCGTTCTTACGAGGCGGAGATGGATCTTCCCTTGTCCATGTCTTGGCTGTGCCGCCGCCAGCCGAATCCTCGGAGGAGCGGAGCGACAGCGGTGAGCTATGGGTATTGGTGACGCTCACATCAAGCCTCGAACGACTCTGACCGGTGGTAGCAGTAGCCAAGCGCGAAGGCGTTCTAGGTGATGAGTGGATTGGGGTGGCGGCGCCACTGCGTTGAGCCCACGGGATGGGTGTTGTGTTCCTTGATGTGGATGAGAATGACGATGAACGGGTGACGGTACGTGGTAAGAGTGGCGGAAGGAGGTCTGACTGATCGCCTTCTTCAGCAGACACCTCGGACTCAGTGATATCGGGTTCGACTGGTGTGTGCCATCTGGTAAGGGGTGAATGATCGTGCTCGTCGTCCGAAGATCCCGCTCGGTTTTTGTTATGGTTATGGTGACGAACGTTATACGCGGATTGAGCTTTGTGCTGATACATCCCATCCGAGGAACTGATCCCGGTCCAGATGTTACCAATTGGACAAGGCGAAGTGGGCGTGAGCAGGGTTTCTTGAGCTCGACCTTGGGTGTAGACAGGGTAAGACGAGTCGTTGAAAGCCTGATTGGCCCTAGTGTCGACCTTGATGGTTCTCGCTCGCGAGTGATTATCGGTCCTCGCTCTCGAAGTCTTTGGCAGAGGGACGTTCATATCAGCGCCGAAGAACGTGCCTCCTCCTCGCCATCCTCCATTCCTGCTGCCCATATCCGCAGGCATCAGTGCCTTTCTGCTCTCTTCTTCCATTTGTTTCCTTGAAAGACGCTCCGAGTGGAGCGCTAGCCACGTTTCGCTCGAACGCCAAGGCTGCTGTTTCAAGGGCGAAGCACCGCTAGTGGCGAGATCATCGCCGAAAGTCGTTGAAGAAGTGATAAGTTCTGAGAAAGAGCGAGAGCGACGGTGAGCCGCTCGAATGGCTTTTCGATCAGCGTCCTGAGGGGAGAGGAACGGGCCTAAGGCGTGATTGCTCGTTGGTTTCGTGGCAGACTTGGCCTCATTCAGCTTCGATCCAGGAGCGGGAAAGGCGATTGGCGTCGGCTCGTTAGCCTTGATGAGGGGGGAGGGGAGCAGACGTTTTGTATTTTGGCTGTCATCCGGGCGAGATTCCTGCATCACAAGAGATAACGTCAACGTCACAAATACTGTACTCGTGCAGTTCCACGTAACGTCGATGCTGACGACATCCTCGACAGTATGCCTAGTGTGGTTCATGTCTCCATTTGAGTATTCGGCACTCACGCTGTTCTGCTCAAATTCGCGGCTCCAATTTGAGCCCAAGCCCACAGCGCTGACGATAGTCTGCTTAGGATCAAGTAGTGGAGCTCTCTCCACCGCGGCAACTTTCTTGCCAGACCTCTTCAATAGCCTATTCGGCATGATCAACTCCCTCAAAGACGTTGATCTGGCCGATGACGATATTCCACTTTGTTGGTCCTGCTCGCGCCGTTGTTTGAAAGCCCTCGACGCTGACTGTGAACCTGAGTTCCCAGCAGCAGCAAGCTCGCAAGTCGATTGAGAATGAACTTGAGAAGCCGAGTTGTAAGGGTTGATCAACCGTGAAAGATCCAGCGAAGAAGCGTATTTCAGAGGAAGAGAAGGAACAGCAAAGGAAGAATCCAACTCTGCTAATGTATCATCGGATTCCATAGCCCATTCGGGTTTAGTACTACCAGCACGAACGGTCGGCTCAGTGCCTAGGCTTGCGCTAAAACTTGCTTTGGATTGGGATTTACTTCTGGGTCTAGGACGTATTCGCCTCAAGGAAAAGGAAGCCTTAATGGGTGATTTCGGAGGTAGCAATGGTGGTGCTGCAGGTGCTGCCGATATTGATGCTGATGTTGATGCATGTTTGTCGTCGTCAAGGAACGTGGATGTCATCATGTCGTGGTCGTCAAGGCTTTGTTATCGAGTGTACCTTCCTACTTCGTCCAGCGAATTGCGGGTATACTGATGGCCAAAGGAGGTCTTGACAGCCGTGTGTCGGCCTCAGGCCTGGTGGGGTGCTACCGATTTGATAACAGGACGATATGATCGATGATTCGGCGCAATAAGTGTGCTGAGTCCAACAGCGAGTGGACACAAAGCAGGACTGGGTGAGATACTCTTCCAGATCAAGTCAGAGGGAAGTCGAAACCAAAAAGATGCTGGGCAAAAGGAAATGTCAAAAAAGAGAAAGAGGGACTGAGATTACATACGAATTAGCCAGCCAGTCAGTATAAATGCATACTAGGACTCCAAGGCATTCTCCCATCCTTGCGTAGAAAGCCCGGTACAAGCCAGATCTGATGATCTGGCTTTCATCATTCCAATAGAATTCAAAGGCCTTTCTTTCGTTAGTAGCGTGTTTTCCTGGTACTGCACGCCCTCATTTCGATTCACGTCGCTTTGGCTTTAGATGTGCTTTCGCTTTCGCTTTTGCGCTGTTACCACCGCAACTCAACCCCCCCTTCCTTTGACACGATCAATCAAGCAAGGTTTCAGTGAGACGGCATCCATAGCACGCACAGGTACAGGTGCCAGCGAGAAAGCTACCATTTCGATCATTCTCACCCCCCCCCCCCCCATCCCTTCCCCCACCTGGCGGTACTATCTATTGGTATCGTGATCGATCGGAGTTAAAGTTGAAAGAGGGCCAGAACACGTCCAAAGAGTCCTGGATCTGTCATGTATTTGTTGTCTTTATGGTTCTCGTTGAAAAGCTCCGATAGCTAGCGACATCGTGACTAATCGTGTTTGACACTGCCCTCGGCCTTAGATTCCGGAAACCCAATGTGTGATGAAGGTACAATGGGCCCTGTCTCGTTGCGTTTCATCTTTCTAACAGTGACATGCGGTGATAAAAGGGCGGAGGGGTCGGTCGACCGCGACTGGAGCTTCTGAGGTTATGAAACGCTTTCGGGGCAGAACTCTAGCAGGCGACCGTGGGAAAGCAAGGCAGGATCCTTCAAAGTGGAGTGGTACCCACGTGTGAGAGTATCGTCGAATTCCGTAGCCTCAGCTGGAATTTCCCAGCGACATTTACAAGTCCCAGAGATCGATAATAACTGGTGAAGGAACGGACAGGTAACATAGACAATCTCGATTCTGACAAGAACAGAACGAACGACCCCCATCAATACTTCGTTACTCTGATTTCCTGTAGAGAGAAGAACGGAGACAACACCCCTCAACAATGTCATTCAGAGTTCTCCGACCCGCCGCTCGAGCCACCTCGAACCTCGTCGCCTCGTCCCGACGAGCCGTCCTGGCTGCTAGGCTTAGACCTGCTTTCTATCCTGCTGCTGGTACGAGGAGCTTGAGCGTGTCTGCTCGACGAATGGGCAGTGGACAGAGTGAGTTCTAGCTTTAATTTCTTCCAGCGAATCGAGTCAGATCTGGTCTTGTCCAATCCGAGCCAGAAATCCGAACATGTGGATGCCCTCGTCTATACTCATCCCCAATCGGGCATTCTGTCGACTCTACCACGCCCCTGAGATCAACGCGCAGCGCATGAACGATAGCTGACGCTCAATATAATCTGCGTCTTCCTCATCGCCAAATAGCCGACGGAAATCTCGCTTCAGCTCTCGCGGCCGAGCACAAATTCGAGTTAGAGAACGCCGCCACGTTACCTGAAGTACCCGCCTTTGTGGAGAATTTCAAGACGCAGGGTATTTGGGAGATCAATGATATTCCAGGAGAGGATGATGTGGTGCTCACTAGGAAGTTTGGGAATGAGACGTGAGTCTTCCTTCTCTGTGGGGTCTGTCTTATTGCCTAGTGAGAGTTTATCGCGAGGGTATACCAGCTAGAGTCAGCAAGAGACGCGATGGCAAGAATTGTTGGTGTCTGGTGTGACGAGTACTGGAAGAAAAGCGCATAGCCCACATGTATCTTCACCCTTTCCCTCCAAGGAATCTTTATACTTCTTGTCTTACTTTGTCCTTGTCGTTTCTTTCTTCTCCCGAGGAGGCGGAATAAATGTAGAGTTTGAAAATGACCCACGATGCTTTCTTCCTCTTCTGCTCCACTCCCCGCAGCATTAAGCTCACCTTCCAAATCTCCGACCTCGACTCGTTCAACGAGCCCGCCGAGTTCGCCGAATCCGAGCCCGAAGTGACTGGCGAGATCGAGCCCGCCGGACCGACTTCCATCGCCTGTTCATTGGTCATCACCAAGTCCGCTACGCCCGGGGCGTTGATGGTGGATTTGGAGACGTGTGAGGAAGGATTCGAGATCACCAATGTTGCTGTGTACGAGAAGGCGCTGGCTGAGCGAGAGGGCGCAGAGGGTGATTGGGAGAGGAGATCCAAGTACATGGGCCCTCGTAAGTTTTTCGGCGTGATTCCTCTTTAATGCGTAAACGGGACTATCCATCTCCGTGTTGTAGAATGTTATGTCATCAGAATCGCACAACGTTTCATGTGAGCTGACCATCCCCGTGATTCGCGGCCATCGCACACAGAATTCGATCACCTTGACCAAGCTGTCCAGGAGGCTTTCAGCGCTTACCTTGCCGAGCGAGGAGTTGATGAAGCTTTGGGTGAGTCGCGCGTTCCATGCACCTTTCGCCCATTCATCTCTCTATCGTGCCTGCGGATTCTACGTCGTCACTGACAATGGAACCTGTAACAGCCGACTTTGTCCTGTCGTACTGCGAGCACAAGGAACAGAAGGTGAGTCCTCGGTCTTTCACTTGTCCGAGATACGGACTATCGTTTCCGTCGCACGGATGCCTAGCAAGTGGATGAGTCATCACTTTGGCTGATTGACTAATGTATGTCTGACCTGACTCCCTCGTAGGACTACGTCTCTTGGCTCGACCAGGTCCGAGGTTTTGTCGAGAAGTAAAACGACGAAAGACGCGATTAAGAGTGCCGACTGTGCAAGACGGTCAATAAGGATGGACCTCTAGCCACAAAACAAGCTTGATACATAAACATATTACGAAATGAACGATGACCTATGCACCACTGCTCATACCCAGCCGCACGATGAAGGCAGACTTCGGTATCTCAGCGATTGTCCTCATACGGTGTGTGATATGACACCGGTCAACAGTTGTACTATTGCTCAAACGCTGGCTGCTTCTTGGTCCCGTTCTTGCACTCTCTTGATAAAATCGTCCGACACTCCATTGCCGAGCGAGTAATGTCAATGAAGTTCATTTGTCCAGTGAGAGTTGCTATTCATCCATGTTCGTGTCATCTGCTTGATATATTTATACAACTGAAGAGGGACCGCTGCGAAGAGTTAAGCCTGACTCGACTACGTAGATGCACTTCGTCCCTGTGCTCGTCATCGTCGCAAACAAAAGCCCAAAATTAAAAGGCCATTATATATTGTAAACTACTTTGAAGTACTAAATCCAGTTATCGTTGCAATCTTTCATACAATGACCCAAGCACCGCCATCTATCACGCTTCTCAATACCCTACTCTCGTTCTCCTCGTCTACACCCGTTCTCATTCTGATGAGCTGAGCAAAAGAGTGGACATGAGGGATGGGAGTGTCGCGTCGCTTGAACTTTGGTCGCTTGGTAGCTGACGGCGATAACGATGGGAGATATCCCGTAGCAATGGGCTCGCCGGTCGCCAAGTATGAAGAGTAAGGGTCGTAGCTGAACTTGGAGCTGTCACGCGCACGCTCGAGCTCAGATGAAGACGATCTGGCCGGGGTCGGAGCGTCATTGAAGGGAGTGGGGACCTCGATGATCGGCTCGAATGGAGAAGATGATCGTTTTTGTTGGTGGCTGTATGCAGGTGGAGGCAAGGAGAAAGGTGTGGTAGCTGGTGAGGGGTGGATGAAAGCAGAGTCGAGATGAGGAGTAGTAGGCATGGGCGGTGAGGCCATTGAGTAATCCGAAGAAGAGGAAGTGGAGGTGGAGGTGGAGGATGACATTCGCCTCGGGGATGGGGCCAAGATATGCGTCGCGCTCGATGCGGATCCGGAAGCGGAGGCTGCAGTCGAAGTCGAGGCCGCTGCAGGAGTGGAAGGTCCTGCTCGAGGAGAGTTGTTCTTCCTGGTGAACGATGGAGTCCTAGATACATGCGAACCCTTACCTACCAACGAAGGAGGGGTGGGCGACGGCATCGGACTGACCTGGAAATGGATCGGTCGTGAAGCATATTGGGCGTGAGGTTGGGCCTCGAAGGGGATGTGGTGGAAGTACGAGGCGTGTTGCCCGTGGTAGAGCGTGTGGGTGTGAGGGAATGGAGTCAGAGGTCGTGGTGAGGCGCTCATGGTTGACATGATGATCTGGTTCTGCGCTGGTAACTTGATAGATGAGGCGTTGCCCGTGGTAGTAGCTGGTATTGGATCGTGGATCGTGGATCGAGTGATCTCGTCTCGTTGGAATCAGTTGTTCTTTGTTATGTATGAGTGTTCGCTGTGTGATGCTGTGCGATAAGATATCTTATGGAGATCGTGTTCAGCTATCGTTGTTTCGATGAGGGGGATCTTTCCTTAATCCTCATCCTCGTCGAAGAAGGGCATACTTATATATGCATGTGACACGTATCTCATATCATTGATGAATGGGAATGAATGCACAATTAGTCAATAGCCGTGGCCGATGAAGATACGTGTATAAGCAGGCAGCATCGAACAAATTATGATTATTCACGGCTGACTCACTCGCTCACCGACCACGGTACCGATTCGATTCGATTCGATTCGGGGTCGGGTTTGTAACCAAACCGTAAGGTGTACGGTGTACGGTGGTTGATGGTGCATGGTGATCCATGCCCGGACGTAACCGCGCTGACGAACGACGAAAGCCAGGGTTGGCCGGCGACCCTGTGCGGTATCCGAGCTTGGAAGCGGTGTGGGAACTCCACGTTGGGTGATTTTTGTGCTGCATGGGCTTACGAATTCTAGATCGCTACGCTTGCGATCTCGGCTTCTGGCTCACTCGCCCGCAGGGATCAAGGGAAGGCAGGGCTACCAGCCAGCTCGGCATGGCAGGGCATGCATACGCTTAGCATTCTTGGCTCGGTTTACGATAGCGAGATCTTACTTGTCCCACCATGCTGACTTGCTATGCTAGGCACCATAACCATAACTAGCCTATCAATTGCGCTAGGGGATGGCCGCGAGACCGAAGGTACACGACATGGTCGACCTACATACATACATGCACGCACAAATCTAAACATCTGACATTCCTTCTTACTCAGCTGGAGAAGGTGCTGATTCAGGCGGTTTTGATTAGTAAGCGGCGGAAATGAGCACCATTTTGTCGATTGGCTTCTAGCAAGCATTCTCCATATGTTTTGGCGGTAACTTACTGGAGTAATTCTAGTGAGCGCTCAGTCGGAAGGAGCCATGACATGCATGTCAAATTTGGGTGAAGAAAAAGATCTTGGTGCTGGATCTGTCGTCCATTCCCGCGGGGTACTCGCGAGGCATACATCGCTCCACTCAAATGAAAAAGACTTGGGTAGTTCTTACGCCCGTTTGTGTCCGTGACTAAAAGGGTATAACGGTCCGGTCACCTGATACAACAAAGTTCCCGGTGGTAGACAACATCCCCAAGCTAAAGAAGCATGTGTGAGAACTCATGAATCTCGAACTGCGCTACGAACACGTCCGAAGATCGTGAATGTACTGACTAAAAGTGAGGCTCAACATCCTACTGAGTCCATAATATCCTGAGGTATGGGAGGCAGCACTCATACCGATACCGATAAGATCCGTGCCCTGCTCCACGGTATCGATGATCAAGGAAGAGGAATCGTGGCCCACAACCACTGCTAGCCGAGGGCGTAAGACCGAAGACGATATGACCGCCGCCGAGGAGGTTTGCACATACATATACGTCTATATAGATAAGTGCATTATCACCGTGACCGTCGGCCGCGAAATGCAGTGGCCGGTGTCCGAGACTTCTACAAGGGGTCACGTGACATAGAGACTGCATGAGGGGAAGTCCAGTATGAATGAGTGCTCAGGGGAAGAGGGGGGCAGTCGTTCGACTGCTTATTGGATCATCATGATCGTCGATCCCTGTCCCTCTTGTGTACCCTCCGCCCGATGAACAGGCCTGACAGAGTCAACCCATCCACCACTTGACTTTGAAGTAATCCTCATTCTCCATCTTCTTCCACTCTTTGAGACGTATGTCATCGGGCCCCATCTTCGAAATCGTTCCGGGTACCGTCTGGAGATTTGCAGCTGTATCTGCGCCTGCCCCTTGATTGGACGTTGTTGCTGACCCTGACGCAGGTGATGTCTTGGACATTGACGGTAGACCATGGGTGACCAAGATGTCCCTATTTGGTGTCGGGGGTGTCGGCGGTCGGGCACTCTCCGGAGTCGGTTCGACGGGAAAATCTGCTTGCACACTTGGGTTAGACTTGCGGTACGGTGACTCCTGGGTCGAGGTGCTGAGCTAACTCACCGGAACGGATGGATGTCCCATTAGGACCATGGAGTGCTTGGTCATTATTCACAGACCGCTGCGGAACCGGACTATAGGCTGTTGTTGATGTTCCTGTTGATACTGGCGTCGCTGCAGCTGCCGACCTGGCATACGGAATCGGAGCGGCCTCTTGTGATTTTGCTCGGTGGATCGTCGCAAAGCTCTCAATAATCGATACTATTTCTCGCCAGTCTGTCATTTTACCGGGGCCTGCCAAGCAATCAGTGTCATGAGTAAGCTGTTAGAACCGCCTGCCAGCTCGACCAGCTAGAACAGCTAAGGAAGGAAATGCTGATCACAAGGGACTATCAGACCAACGCCGGCACTCTTCGACTCACCTTGATCGCCACATGCAAGCGTCCCCGCTCCCTGGGGCCCTAATACGAGATATTCCAGCTCCTCTTGTACAATTTTCAGGTGCTTCGCGGTAAATTTGTGTTGATACATGTGTGTGTTCATAGCTGGACATAATATGACTGGAGTCATAGGAGACAGAGCGCGCAGTAGTGATGTCTATGAAGCACATTGTATACAGTTCGTATCAGTGACCGCCTGGCGTCGATCGATTGTGGGGATACTACACGATGCGATACGCACCGCCAGATTATCGCTCAGACCATTGGCAATTTTGGCAAGGGTGTTGGCGGAGCAGGGAGCCACTACGACCAGGTCTGCCCATCGACGCAGCTGTCATTGAGGCAGGTCAGCATCCTACAAAATCAAGCTGTGACATCGACTAGAGCTGCCTGTCAAAGCTGCCGTCTGCACAAGCGATGGATGATGCGTACAACTTACCTCGATATGCAGTATCGGCTCGCCGACCTTCTTCCAATCCTAGAGCGAAAAGCACCGACTCAGCGATGCCCTCCTTCCTGCGGGCGGTGGATGCACTGAACACCCCAGGTCGCAACTCACAGACCATTCATCTTCATCCGTCCATACTCTCACACCGAAATCATCTGGCACTGCTGAACCGTCGTTGAGACCAAACGCATCGCGCAGCGAAGCATCTACTGTGGCTTGATTGCAGAAGTGCGTCGATGACTTGGTCGACACGACCTGCACGGCGATATCGCCTGCCTGTAGAATGACATTACGTAGCTGACTCAGCAGATGCCCTGCTCGCAAAAGGACAAATACCAACAACCAATGCATGCATGGATAAGGGCAGCAGACAATGTAAGAAGACTGAGCGTACCCTACTGAGAGCCGTGACGATACCAGGCGCTTTGATACTAGCGACACTCCCACTGGTGATCAACACCACTCTGAACACTCCATCCGGTGCGGCGGGTCGATGATCCGCAGAGACGAACGGCCGCGCCGACTTTCGGGGAAGTCGGGATGAGCCGGCGGTGGCGTTGACACCAAAATTCATGTTGGCGTAGGCGTAGTTGAGGTGATCCATCATGAGGGGTCGATTGTCTAGACTACGATAGCGTGAGAAGATTGTCGTTGCAGCCTCGTAATGTCCGTGGCCATCCGAAGGCGACGAATAACAAGAAAGACCAAAGAGCCAGACTACATAACTTGACCGAGAAAGTGACCAAAGAAACGATGATGCAAGAGTCCACAACACACGAGTACCCTGTAGAGTGAGCGGTAATCTCCGAGGTCTCGCCAGAAGGCACGGGGGAGGCCACGTGTTTTCTAGCACTTTCCGGTTGTTCCATCATCCAAGGTATACAAGGTGTGGAATGTCCTCGTAATACGGGGTCTCCACATCCACATCACTCGGAAAGTGAGATATGCACTATGACGCCCCATCTAGGTACCTTCCTTTGCGATACCGAGTACAAAGCATAAATACCGTCCTTCTCCCACGGCTTTCACTTCCGCTCTTCTCTTCTTCTTCCTCAGGACATACAACTATTAGCTCAAGCAAAACCATCACACACTATTACAGGACACAAATCATCAGAAACATCTCACACCTTCGCAGCACACACGCACATCATGGATAACTTTACAGACAAGTCGTCCGAGGTATTGAAGGCCGCTCTTGAGAAGGCCGAGGAGATGGCCAACGCTCAAGGTGAGCTGATGCGAAAGCACTTCTTCCCGGAACGCTCATAAGAATGACAGCTGACAACATATCTTCCTCTTCTTAGTGACACCTCTCCACCTGATATCAGTATTATGGGAAGAACCCAATGCCAGCGGCTCTTCGTCGCAACCCGACCAACCTACCCTACTCAAGTCCGCGCTCGAGCATGTCGGCGGCAACGTCACCGCGTTCAACCGTGCGCTCATGCACAAGCTTAATCAACTCCCTGTCGTCGACCCCGCACCTAACCCTCCTTTACCGCTGACACAGTCATTCCACTCGGTATTGAGAGAGGCGCAGAAGCTTCAGAAAGAGCAGAATGACCAGTTTGTCGCCATCGATCATCTGTTATTGGCTCTTCTGAAGGTCGACCCGTCCGAGCTAAAGCTTTTGTTGAAGGGTACCGGAGCTGAGCCTAAGGCGTTGGAGGCGGAAGTGAGAAGAAAACGAGGCGGAAGGAAGGTGGATAGTAAAGGCGCTGAGGGCCAATTCGAGGCTTTGACAAAGTGTGAGTACTTCAATTATCAGACTATGTTTTTGGAATCAATGCTAACTCTGTCCCATAGACTGTACCGATCTGACCGCACTTGCCGAACAAGGGAAACTCGACCCTGTCATTGGTCGAGACAACGAGATCCGACGAGTCATCCGAATCCTCTCCCGACGAACGAAGGGTAACCCGGTACTCATCGGTGAGCCCGGTGTAGGAAAGACTGCTATTGCGGAAGGTCTGGCCCAGCGAATAGTAGACAGGGATGTACCAGCGAGTCTGTTGAGCAGGCTTCTGGCTTTAGACATGGGTGCTTTGGTAAGTCAAAAACTCAACCCTTCTCATTTACTCTGCGAATAGATGTACTGACTTCGTCCTTAGATGGCAGGTGCAAAGTACAAGGGCGAATACGAAGAACGAGTCAAAGCCGTTCTCAGCGAAGTCGAGAAGTCCGGCGACGAAGGTACTCAAATCATCCTCTTCATCGACGAAATCCACCTTATTATGGCCGGTAAAGACTCGAGTGGCGGCATGGACGCTGCAAACCTCCTCAAGCCCATGTTAGCAAGGGGCAAGCTCAAAGTGATCGGCGCAACAACTCTGAACGAGTACCGCGAATACATTGAAAAGGACAGCGCATTCGAGCGAAGATTTGCCCAGGTAATCGTGGACGAGCCATCTGTTCCGGACACCGTAGCGAGTGAGTGATTTTTTCCTCCTCTATAAACCTTCGAATAAGTGCTAACTTCTCCTCTTCAGTTATGCGAGGTATCCGAGAAAAGTACGAGACCCACCACGGTGTCAGAATCATGGACTCAGCCCTGGTTCTGGCCGCCCAGCTCGCTAAACAGTACCTTACCGCTCGACGAATGCCCGACTCCGCCATCGATTTGCTCGACGAGGCTGCCAGTGCCGTCAAGGTAGCTCGAGAGACTCGACCTGAAGCCATCGATGAGCTCGAACGCAAGAAGCTCGGTCTAGAGGTCGAAGTCCATGCACTTGAGCGAGAGAAAGATGATCTGTCCAAAGAACGACTCGAAGTCGCCAAGAAGGCCATTGCCGATGTCGAGGATCAACTGGCTCCTCTCAAGCGACAATACGAAAACGAAAAGCACATTGGCGATGAAATTCACGAGTTACGAAAACGGATTGACGAGCTCAAGGCAAAAGCCGACGAAGCGGAACGAAGATATGACCTCGCCACCGCTGCCGATATTCGATACCACTCGATCCCTCAGCGAGAACAGAAACTAAGGGAGCTCGAAGCCCGGGAAGCTGAGCGAGGAACCGGTCAACAAGTCACACCCGAAATGATCGCCGAGGTCGTCGCTCGATGGACCGGTGTACCCGTCTCTCGACTTGTGGAGACCGAGAAGACTAAACTTTTGCGACTTGAGAGGCTCATCTCGAGAAAGGTCATAGGTCAACCCGAAGCAGTCAAATCGGTTGCCAACGCTATTCGACTCAACCGATCTGGTCTTTCCAACCAGAACCGACCTATCGCCTCATTCCTCCTGGTCGGACCATCCGGTACTGGTAAGACCCTACTGGCTAAAACCCTCGCCGGAGTCATGTTCAACAGTGAAGACGCCATGGTCCGAATCGACGCTTCCGAATACTCTGAGAAACACTCTATCTCACGATTGATTGGTTCCGCTCCTGGTTACATCGGTCATGAGTCCGGTGGTCAACTTACTGAAGCTGTCAGAAGGAAACCTTACTCCCTGATTCTGATCGATGAGATCGAGAAGGCTGCTCGAGAGTTCCACCAGCTCTTCCTGCAAGTTCTCGACGATGGACGATTGACCGACGGTAAAGGCCGAGTCGTCGATTTCCGAAACACCATCATCATGATGACCTCGAATGTCGGCTCGGTCTACCTCAATGAGAACCCGTCCGAAGGCGCTGTGGCCCCTGAGATCCGGGCTAAGGTCAATGGTGCGATCGCCCAGACGTTCCCACCTGAGTTCATCAACCGAATCGACGATATCATCCTATACCGATCACTCAGCCGATCCGATATCCGAAAGGTTGTCGATGTCCGACTCAAGGAGATCCAGAAGAGGCTCGACGACAATAATAAGAAGATCAAGTTGGCTGTCGATGATCCCGCATGCGAGTGGCTCGCTCAGGCTGGTTACTCGCCTTCTTACGGCGCTCGACCGATGGCCAGGTTGATCCAGACCGAGATCCTCAACCCGCTCTCAAGATTGTTACTGCAATCTAGAGTGAGGGAGGGCGAGACGGTGCACATCACCGCCGATGTGAGAAAGAACCGATTGGTCGTGATCCCCAACCATGAGATCGATGTCTCTCAGCCCGACGATTCGGACTTGGAAGACGATGATAGCATGGACATTGAGGTGGAGGAGATGGACTAGAGTGGTAGAGGTAATGACGATGCGTAATTTCGAATAGCAATAGTAACATAGATATCTGATTGTGACATATAATTTGGGACATTATGCAGCTATGACAATCTGATTCCCAGTCTCACGTTCAGCTCAGTGTGCGCGATTGCACAGTATCGACTGCGAGTCAATCTGCCTTGAACCCATCACAAGTATGTCAGCGGCAGTGCGTCCAATATCTCGGTTCGCAATGTGAACTATGGCGTATGAATGATACCGTGCGCGTTTCTCGATGTATTAGCGGTACTCTTGCAGAGTTGTCTAGCCTTTAGGGTCCAGTCATTCGAGGGTCCATTCTGCTGGATAATTACCTGTGTGTACTCAGAGTAATGTCCTCGAGACCTCATTGAATTGCTGTCAGCTCCTCCCTTACTTTGAGCATACCATGAACAAGTGCAACTCGAATACTCCGGCGACTATTATGAGCTGCCGTATACGTGCTTGATCAGTCATCTCCACCTCTAGATTTACGCAATTCCTTCGGATCGATCCCAGCCTCCATTAGCTTTAGCTCGACCTCATGCAACGTCTTCCTATCCTGCAACTTTCTCCTCTCCTTCTCTGCTCCCGCTTTCAGGAGATCCTCCTCTAACTGCTTTTGGCGTTTCTCGGACTCTTCTTTGGCCTCTCTCTCCCTTTGGGCCTTCTTCTTCTGGTGTCGGTGGCGAATATATAAAGCTAGCAGGACGGCGGTTGTGATACCGAGGATAACTGGGGTAGGTCGCATGTGTGGTTGTACAGTATGTCACAAAAGAGTACAAAACAGTGGAAGGGATCAGAACCGATGCCCGTGCAGTGATGGTTTTGGTTCGGGGTCGGTACGAGACACGACCGATATGAGTCCACGAGTATTAGGTGGCGTTCGAGTACGTCACGGCGATGCGAGGAAGAAGCGAAGACGGCAAGATGAACAGCAAAAGTCAGCCATGATCCACATGCAGTACGAACACAGATTGTGATCAAGTGACGAGGCATTTGGGATCATATCGCATCGACTCATGATTCCAAGATCATCAGTTGAGCAAGAAGTTGAGCAAGAGAGTACCTGTCATCTGTGGATATGTGTCGGTCTGTGTGTCTGATCAACTACTGCGACCCCTTCACCTCGGCACCATTGACGATCCATCACCGTCTTCTGCCTCTACCTCTGCCTTGAGGTTTTTTTTTTTTTTTTTTTTTTTTTTTTTTTTTTTTTTTTTCAATTTGTATTTAATCCGCATTGCCACGAACATCCACATTCCGCTCCACTCACCTATTCCACCCTGACAGAGGGTCTCATTCTCCCCGCACATCCTCTTCGCTTGATCCGTCATCGATTCGTCGTCTTCACGCGCTGCTCGGATCCGCGGTAAACGCGATATACTGTCATATATTGATTTTGAGGAACGAGGTGATGCTGATGAGGGTCGATCGTCTTCGCTCATGTCTTCTTGGTGTTGACCACCGAGTTGATCGCAACAGAATGGTTGAGTTTGTATAGGGAAGGCGTATATCATTCGTGTGGCCGAGGCCAGAGCCAAGAATACCCAAGTGGAGAGAAGGCGCGGTAATTTTGACATCTCGTCAGGGAGGGGTGCTCTTAGCACTCTGTCAGTCCTACAGCAGCCTGGAACCACTCCCTCCAGCCCCACAGCAGCAGTTGATGTTTTGCAGAAATATACGTGCGTGCTTTTTGGCCGCTCTTCCAAGTGCGTGCCCCGCGACCAATCTCCTCCACAGTCTTCCTTCGAGGCTCTCCAATCAGAAACCTCAGACTCCTCGGTGGCGGACTCAGGTCCAGCTTCAGCGTCCTTGTGTTTGGGTATTACGGCAATGCGCCCTGGTGTGAAGAGTTCTTGTCTTGAGGGATTGTGTTGGCCGTTCAGGTTGTCGTTCACTGCTTGCTTTACCCTTGTTCAAGGGTATAGTATACTGTATGTTATCGCTGTAAAGATGAAGTCCCCTCCTCTTCTTGGGTCTAGCAGAGGGAAAGAGGATCACAACCTTTGCTCTTTCAATGGATGATACGCGTTCGAGCCATGACCATCTTCGACCCTGTACTCGTACTGCGTCTAGCTAGCTGTCTTGCGAGCCGTATGATGGGTGATGTTGAGGCAAGTCACTTGCGAGGGAAGGGATCTTTATCGATACCAGCAACTAAGAACAAGCGCCTCTTCCGCGCAATCGATCTGTCCTCTTTAGCGTTAGCGAGAACGTATACAAGGCAGATAGTGTTAGTTGTCGATAGATGACAGGCAAATCTGGCTCAACTGATCAACAAGTGTCGTAAGCTCGCTGGCTCCCACTTCTCTATAGGTCACTACGAATGCTGCATCGCAATTTGAAACGCAGAGAAGCGAAAGGAGGGTTCGGCTGCTGTCGAGTCAAAGGGGGAGTTAGTCAATGGTGAAAGCTCCTAGGTGTCTTTTTTCAGACGCGTTAGATGTCGTCCATGTCGGCAGGCGTAGATACAAAGGATATGTCGTAAAGTACATTCGTTAATAGACAAGGTTGGTTCATAGACGGTAAGCTGAGAACATTGTACTAGTCAGCATTATATCGGCCCGGCGTAGATAATATGCCCTTCCCTTTGAGCAGTCGACCAAGCTTTGGGCGCGCCCTTCACAGTGCGGACGATGTGGCCGGCCGACCGTCCTCTCCATGCTGTCACAATCCATATATCGTACATACTGTCAAGTGATCCAAACTGACTGGGTATCCAAACAAAGCGGAAGGGGTATCTCGTCTGTTAATGCGGCTACTGAGCGCGTCCTTCACTTAACAGATAAACAGCGCTTCCCACAGCCCCGCCACACAGCTCAACACTGAATCCTCATCTTTGACCGTTGTCAGGGACGCCTGCGCTGTCGTGTGTCGATGTCGAGGATTCGCCGCCATAAGGTAAACGTACAAGTACGGGCAGAGGTTCTTCGGGTTCGTCGTCTTGGTCTAACGTCGTTGACTTCTCGGAGGGTTTATCTATAAAGCACGATACGAGTATGAGTTGTATGTGCAGAGTCGTATCGATGAGCTACAGTGTGTCTGAGAGACGATATCGATATAGCTCACCGAATAGATTGAGGATGGAGAATACGTGAGGCCAGTTCCTCAGCACTCCTCCAACGGCTACAAGCCAGATGAACAAACACATATATCAGCGACCGTTTACATCCGATCCGAAATATCAGAGCAGCAACGCACAGGACCCCTTGCATACTTATCGATGAATCTATGTGGATCTCATACATCGATAAACCGAACCGATTCACACTCACCCTCACCACCGTCCGCCATCATGTTGCTCATCTCCGCCAACTTCTCGACCCGCTGAACTAGGTCACCCGAAGCCTCTTTCAAAGCTTGTAATCCCGCATATTCTTGTTGTTTCTGGTATAAGACTTGATATGATGGCGGGAGGTTGTTCGGGTGCTTTGAGCTCGACATCTCGGCTAGACGTGTGATGAACTACCAGTATGAGTATCGCTTGGCTGCCATAAAATAGATATGTATCATCAGTCTCAATGTTTTCGTTGGTAGATCGACGGTCCGTCGCGACGCGTCGAAACCGGTGCCCACAAGTCACGTGACTGAGGTTGCCACTGTACCAGTCGTGGTTGACGTCAGGCGTCTTCAGTTAACTAACTTATACGATCTCGAACGGACAGTTGCAGATATTCACGACAAATCCCACTGCTTACTTTCTCTTAAAACACTCAAGCATAACAGATATTGTGTATAATCTTGTCTCCGCGTCAACAGTCAGTCCGATCTCGATAGGACGGGCCTTTCTGAATTAAGGTATTTCCATGAGGCAGCGATAGAGATTACCGATCCAGGATGGGTGTTAAAGGATTGTGGTCGCTGCTGAATCCGGTCGCTCGGCCAGTGCAGTGAGTTGCAGCTGAGCCGCCCAGCTCCGAAGCCTCTCTGTGTGCTTTGGCTAACGGTGTGATGGTTCTCAGGATCGAGAGCATGGAGGGTAAACGGCTGGCCATCGACAGTTCTATCTGGCTATACCAGGTGAGCTCGTAGGTAGGCCTCAATCGTCTGAATGATGACAACTGAGCGCATTTTATACACTATGGACAGTTCCAAGCGACTATGAGAGATAAGGATGGGAGGGTACTGGTGAACGCACACGTACTAGGTGAGCTGCGCTGCTACGACAAACTCCATACGATGCTCATCGAAGATTACCTTTTCCTTCCCATGCAGGTTTCCTTCGTCGTATAAACAAGCTGCTATTCCACGGTATCAAGCCTGTCTTTGTTTTCGATGGAGGTGCACCAGCGCTCAAGCGAGCTACAATCGTGGGTACAGCAACACAGTGCGAGATTCTCATCGGAAAAACAGTCTGAACAGAGTCATAAGTAGGCCGAGCGAAAGAAGAAGAAAAGCGGAGCTGCTGCCAACCATGCAAAAGTCGCGGAAAAGCTGTTCGCCGCCCAAATGCGAAGAGAAGCAGTCAAAGCCGCCCAAGCGTGAGCCTTTTCTCAGTCTCTTGCGGAAGACATGTTCAGAGCTGATATTTGAAATCCCGCAGGATGGAGGAGCAAAGGGCCGCCCGAAATGCTGCGGCTTCGGCCGCTCAGTATCCGGACGAAGCAGGCGAGCAGATCGCCGAAGATGTAATTTACTTGGAAGAATTGGAGAACCAAGCTGGTCCATCTCGTCCGAGGCCGACGCCCATTGAGCGCACATCGTCATCATCCGCACCGATACGTCCGTCCACACCCGTCGGCGAAGTGCCTACCGATCCCGAAAAACGGAGGAAGCATTTCAAGAAGCACGATCCGTATCGTCTGCCGGAAGCGGACATGCCTACCGTCTCGACGAACGAGAAGCCCGACGCTCGTCTAGCGACGGAAGAAGAATTGAAGCAGTTCATTGACGAAGTTGGGCCCGGTGATATCGACGTCGAGTCAGCAGAGTTCCGAGCCTTGCCAACTGAGGTACAATACGAGATCATCGGCGACTTGCGCAGTCGATCCAGACAACAATCACATCGACGTCTCACGGATATGCTACGTGCTGCGCCGACCGCTCTCGACTTCTCTATGGCTCAGATTAAGCATCTGTCACAGAGGAACGCGCTAACACAACAACTGCTTACTGTAACGGATATGGTGGGAAAAGCGCACCTGACAATTCCGGTACGAATCGCTGCAGAACGGAATAGGGAGTATGTGTTGGTGAAGAAAGGGGAGGACGAAGGTGGTGGATGGGTTCTAGGAATTAGAGAAGGCACGAAGGAAAAGCCCATTGCGGTAGAGGATGACGTAAAATCCAACAACGGGAGCGAAAGTGAAAGCGAAAGCGATGACTCAGACATACAGGAGATAGAAAGGTGAGTTACTGAAGAATCTCAAGTGTCACGCCGAGTCGCTCATACAGCTCGTTCCGTATAGCCCTAGACTGGCGCCAGTCGATCCTGATTTACGTGCACATCGCCGTCGAGAGATGCTGGAGGCCATTGCTCGGCGATATGCTCCCAAACGACCCACAAAAGCTCCACTCGATATCGCCGTGAGACCCTTCGGCGCCAGCAGAACAGAGACTTCGAAACCTTTGTTTGACAAAGCGGTGGAGGAGGAGGAAGACGATGAAATAGTCCCTACGGCTAATGATGAAGCTTTAGCTCTGGCGCTACAGCAAGAAGAGCTCGGATCTGACGAAGAGGAAGTTGACGAAGATCTCGCTCGAGCTCTCGCTTTGAGCAGAAGAGAGATAGAGCGGAGAGAGAGGAGTGTCACGCAGGAAGCTGACTGGGAGACGAAGAGCGAGAGTGGGGAAGATGAGGACATGGAAGAGGTCGAGCTGGTGCCAAGTGGCGCTACGACGCCAGCCCTGGAAACGACACCTCGACCGGTTGACGACAGCGACGAGGACGAAGATCTTGAAGAAGTATTGACAGACTCTGAACCTTCTCGGCAGGTGTCGGAGTCCGCCATAGCAGCAGTAGAAGATCCACCGATAGTCACGGCCCGACAGACAGTCGCCAAAACGAAATCAGCTGGAGTCGCACCGCATCGACTCATATCTCCAGCTGTGATTGAGATAGACGGAGATGAAGAGGAGGAGGACGCTCCCCTATTTTTGGAGACACATCGTAACTCACGCGTCACTATCCCTTCGCATGATCCCCTACCATCGTCAAAAACGGCTCCTCCCGTACCCTCAAGGCAGATACCGGTGCATTCTCAACCATCAAGCCAGACTCCGGGCTCTGAGGTGTTCTCGGAGTTCCAGCTCATTCCGGAACTTCAACCGCAGACCTTAGAATCAACTCCGAAATCCACACCACTGCTCTCTCCGCAGCCAATAGAGTCCTCACCTGCCAAAGGGGCAAGATTGGCTATCCCGTCGCCAACATCGACCCCGCCTACGGAAGTGCCGAAGGCCAATCTGACTCTACCACCGACGTCCTCACCAGCTCGCCCTCAACCTATACAAAGATTCCCATCGGCAATTGTCAGACCGTCTCCCTTGAGGAAAGTCACACAACCTGCCTCTTCCCCGATCACTATCGATGGCGAGGTAGAGGAAGAAGCGCTACTCGCTAAGTCACCTGAGCACCTAGAGACAGACCGAGTCTCGCCTGCGCCTACGCCTGCAATCTTTCCCTTACCTTCGAAACCGCCTGTGCCGAGGCGAATGTCTCTACCGCCTCCATCACCTCGTCAGCAACCTCCTGAATCGTCGACCTCTCCTTCCCAAACGCCCGATGAACATATCCCCCCGAACCCATCACGACCCCCTCTTTTCCAATCCGTATCCACAGAGGATGATGCGTCCGAAGATGACGGTGATGCAGATGATGGACGCTCAATTGAATGGTCGAAATCACCTTCACCCGTCCCTCGGCCCGCACTCCAACCCACTGACAGCTCGACTACCATTCCGTCTGAAGTAGAGGACCAGGATGGTGACATAACTACCGGTGATATGGCCGCTGAGGAAGACGATTATGCCAGATTCATCGCTCAGATCAAAGGCCGTGACCTGAACGAGGTGCGAACGGAGATTGACGATGAGATAAGAGTGTTGAACAGTGCCAACAAAGTAGCGATGAGAGACTCGGATGAGATCACACAGTCTATGGTTACTCAAATTCAGGTGAGCATGCTTTCGCTTGCCCACGGATGTGCCTTAGCCAAACTGAATGCGATCTCCTAGACATTGCTTCGGCACTTCGGTATCCCTTACATTACTGCGCCTATGGAAGCCGAAGCGCAATGCGCCAAACTCGCAGAACTTGGTTTGGTTGACGGCATAATCACGGACGATTCCGATGTCTTCCTCTTTGGTGGCACTCAATGCTTCAAGAACATCTTCAACGACGCCAAATACGCTGAATGTTTCTTGTCTACGGATATCGAGCGCGAACTATCTCTCAATCGCGATCGACTGATATCCCTAGCGTATCTCCTGGGAAGCGATTATACGATCGGATTGCCTGGTGTCGGACCGGTCGTCGCCCTTGAGCTTCTTGCTAATTTCCCGGGAGAAAGGGGGATAGACAATTTCAAGGAGTGGTGGATGAAAGTTCAGAGAGGGATGGATACTCCCCAAGAGAGTGGCACGAAATGGCGCATCAGTTTCAAAAAGCGTTATGCGCACACTATCTACCTCACCAATGATTGGCCAAATCCTCTTGTAGTGAGTGGCACGATTTCTTCTGGAAGGGAGAAGATGTCCGCTCTATTTTCAACTATTGCTGACAAGTTGTAATTATCATAGCGGGAAGCGTACAAGTACCCTACGACAGACGAATCGGAGGAACCGTTCCATTGGGGCTTCCCCAAGCTATCAGCTCTGAGGACGTGCGTTGAAATCCGCCCTCTGTCGGAGTGAGCAGCGCTGACACAGACACTTGGACAGGTTCTTGCATGAAGAGCTTTCTTGGTCGATCACCAAGGTTGATGACGAGTTGACCCCCATTGTACAGCGTATAGCTCGTCGAGGCAAGGTGAGTCGTCTGGTTTCTTGGCCAATGGGCTATGTATCCTCCACTAGTGTCAGGCTAAAATCACCTGCTGACTATCATCTCTTTCGTATACGACTGGGCAGATGGGCGCTCTCAACAAACAAGGAATACTGGATCCGTTCTTCGATACATCCGTCGTGGCAGGGAATTATGCTCCTCGACGCCGAACCACAGCAAACGTTAGCAAACGGTTGATGGCGGTGATCAAGTCTTTCAGAGAAGCCGAAGCAACTGTAAACGGGAATGGGAATGGCACGGGGGAGCCACCCAAGACGGAATGGGGGGAGATGATGGCTGGTCTAGATGAAGAAGACCCCAAGGGCCGAGGTACGGGCAAAAGGAGGAACACTGGATCTATGTCTGTTGAAGGAGATGGGAACGGGGCAGGGGTCAAGAAGAGGCGGCTGAGTTCGGCAAGTGCTATCAGTCGTGGGAGGAAGAGGGCAGGGACGAATGCGTCGTCTGTTAGTGTGGCGGAGTCAACTGGATCGACTGAGAGTAGCGTTAGCGTCAGCGTCAGTGCTGGGGCTGGGGCCGGTGCAAATGGGCGCGGACGGGGTAGGGGCAGGGGAGGGAAAGCGAGAGGCAGAGGAAGAGGTAGAGGGGGAACCGCGAGCGCCAGTCGAAGTGCAAGCGCTCGTGCAAGTCATAGTCCTGATATAGAGCCGATCGAGGTTTTGGATGACTAGGTTGGGTAGTATGATGATCACTGAGCGGTCGTGGATTGAGCGGCGTGTAGAAAGGACGACAAATCGCATTCGGAGTCAAGTGACTTCTTCGTATTGGCATCATTGGCATTGGCATTTTCACTCCCAGTTGTACTGGTCATATCATTGATTCGACGAAATGTCTGACATGCATGTAGCCATATCGATATGCTCATTCCTACAATGTCAGTTGCTGATGTTGTAGGACGAACAAATAGTATACAACGCGTTCTTACAGAATGTTACAGTGAGGCCGATTCGCAATTCGACGTTGCGTCCGTCCCGCTTGGAACTCTCAACCCATTTCGATCGTGATCTGTCTGCTGTCGCACTTTCCTCCAGACTCCCTCTCTCCGTCTTTACTCAGTTCCGCTCGATCATAAGACCGACTGCCTCTTCTTCAATATCTTATCCAGAGCCTTCTCCAACAGATTCGCCTGCTTGGTGTACGTGCTCTTCTCGCCGTTATATTGCCTGCAGTTCTCGAAAATCAATCGGGCGTCCGCTAAGAAATCTTCGACGGATTCGTAGTGGTTGTTTTCGAGCTTATGCTCCATTGTCGCGAGGTCTGTGGCATTCTCGAGTTGTACCGTGCGAATCAATGCGATCCGCGATCCGCGGTGCACAATACGATACGATACGATAGGACGAGGGATGCAGCAGGGAGGTCAAGGTAGGCTGATCAGCTTCAAACTCGGTTTGCAAGGCCACAATGAGGTGATTCCGATATATATATAAGGAGAGTAAGAGGGAGAGAAGCGGATCACAATGGGATTGAACGGATAGGAGTATCAGGCCGGCATAGATAGCCAAACAGGTACAAAACCGGTCGTTCCACTCACCCATAGGGTCCTTGATCACTTCGTAATAATCAGCCACCACGTTGGAGTCGACAGGTTTGGTGAACGGCCAAGCGGAGGGTTCGTTCTGCAGATCATTGAGCACGAGCTGCAGAAGGACGTGGTGCGGATTCCGCTTCGGTTGACGAATGCTGTGGACGTTTAAAAGATGGTCAGGTCAGTCACGTCAGCTGATATCGTACCGGTACCAGCACTGGCGAATCCTTGTGGTATGATGTATTGTGACGAGAGATGAAGCCAGGCGGAGCTTGACTTACATGTCGTCCAGGTCAGGGTTCCAGCCGCTCTCCGCTATGAGTATCTATATCAGCACGATTTCACCGATAAAAAAAAAACTTGGATGTATGTGTATATGACTCACCCAAGCCAGGCACTTGCTCCTTGGTAAGCTTGATCTCTTGGCCTGGTTTGCGCTCCTTGAATATCTCTAAACCGGGATGTACGATGTGAGATCTCGAGATGGTCCTGATCTTCGCCAAGATAGCCTATTGACATATGCGAACGTTGAATAGTCAGCTTCTCCTCTCTTATCCGACTCAGAAGTTTCTACTTAGTACTTCGCCGAGCCGGAAAGCGGAAAGCTTTATCTCGCTCAAGTCGGCAACGACCTTCACGGTGCAAGAAGAGATACCCGCTCACTCACCGCCTTCTGATCCGCCAGCATCTGATGCACTTCCATATACTTCACTTTCGGCAACATGGTGCACTGCATGATCGTACCGCCCTCATAGTCCTTGATATATCCAACCCATCTTTCCCGAGGGAAAGAGATCTCTTTGGTGAATCCTTGCTTCTTGAAATACCCGACGGCATAGTTGTCGGCGTACGTCAGGAAATGGTTGATGGTTGGATGCGCGGCTCGAACGTGGTCTTTCAGCGAGTTCATTAGATGTGATCCATAACCCTGACATGTGAATGATAGGGTCATCAGATGTCAGCGCTCATCCTGATGCCGTAGTCGTTTGGCGGGCCGCAGAGCTCAGGCGTTGTCGCAGTCTATGACCGAACGCACCTTGATCTGCTCTGAGCTGTCAACCGCACAGAAGACGATCTCCGCGAATCCCCGACTCTCAAAAGGTCGATAACAAATTCCGCCGACGACTTTCCATCCTCTCTTCACGATTGCCATGCTGATATGGTTCTTGTCCAGTACAAGTCTTGTGATATACTCTCGCGGCATCTTGGGTAATTGACGTTGAAAAAGGTTTTTCAGACCTATGAGTAGGATCGTAGCGACAGGGTTGGGTTCCCGGGACGACACGACCGGAAGCATGATTTCACGGTTTTGTTGCTCGACTGCCGCTGGACGAAGGGGGAGTTTTGGCTATGAGGGGTATTCGTCAGCAATTTTCATACAAAGAGTAGAAATGATACGGACCAGCTCGACGCCTTCCCATACTTCCACGTCAATCCCTTTCTGTCTCTCTCCCAGCCCATCCTCCTCGCCCTCTACGTTTGCGCCTTTAGTCAATCGACTGACCAGTTCCGCCTCCCTCTCCCTCTCCTTTTCTTTGATCTCCGTTCGTCTTTTTCGCTCATTCTCATCTAGCTCTGGCCTCTTGACCTGCTGCACATCTTCTTCCCCGCCTTCTGCCCCTCCCTGACCTCCATCAGGCAATGCACTATCTGGCAGATTGCCGGCGACGTGCTGATTCCCGTCTGCGTCCGTCTCCATCGGTATCAAACCGTGTGCACCTCGCACCACTGTTCGAGGCTCGCGACCCTTCCCAGCAGTCTTGCCGGGTTTCTTCTTGCCATGCTTATGCGGTTTATCGCCATCCTCTGCATCCCGGTGTTCCCCGTCGATTCCGTCATCAGCGTCAGCCTCAGTCTTCAAGTCTCCTTCTTCGTCACCGGAATGAGCTGTTCCACTCCTTCTCCGTTTCCTAGGCGGCTCGCCATCTCCTTCATCTTGTTCCTCTTCGGCATCACTGAGATCGTCTTGGCCTGGAGCACGGGTAGTCTTGCCAGAGGTTTTACTTCGGGCTGCTTGCGCGGTGCGATCCGTGGGTTCAGGCAAGGGAGCGACTGTACTTTTACCGGCTGGCCGTACGAAATGATGTAGCTGTTTGAGCAATGATGAGATTGACTCGGGCGTTGGCGTCGGGAAATCGGTAAGCTGGTCTTCGTCCTGTAAGTCGTAAGGGTCAGTCAGCGATCACGTAGCTGCATACGGCCTCAGATGACCTGGCTGACGACATTAAGGACAGTCTCGTTGCTTGCGTTATTCTGCGCACTTAGGAACTCACCTGTAATATCTCCTCAATCCTACCTACAACTTTACCCCTTCTCACCCTTTCCGACTTATCCACGTCCTCCTCCCAAGTATGGCCTTGTCCTTTCCCCCAACCGTGGCCGCATATTCCGCAGATCTTCCACCATCCCTCGGCAGTCTTCCACATATTCTTTCTCTCTTCGTAATTCTCTTCATTCATGCTGATATCTCCATCATTTTCGTTCTCATTATCATCATCGTCATCATCATCCTCCTCGTCTTCTTCATCATCTTGATCGCGTGGTTTGGAGATCTTGATGACGTTCCCCAGAGGAGGTTCGAGTCCAGCACAATTACAGTCGGGGACTGTGCACGTCAGGTATCTGGCGACCTTGAATGATTTTTCACGCTCCGATAACTTCGTGAAGTCCGGTGCAGCAGCTGGGTATTTAAATCTGAGGTTGGGAGGGCAAGTCGTGTCTTTAGGTTGCTGCTCGACTGCGAGGGCAGCAAGCGCTTCGATATCGGCATCGGCATCGGCGGTCTCAAGTAGGAGATTTGGGAGGTCCGTCATGTCCACATCGGCACTGGCATCGGCCTCCTCATCTGCCCCTTCTTCTTCCTCGTCACCTTCTTCCTCATCCTCTTCGCCTTCACCTTCGTCCTCGTCCTCGTCCTCTTCGTCATCATCCTCATCGTCTTCATCGCCCTCCTCATCGCTACCCTCCTCTTCGGAGTCCTCTCCCCCTTCCCCCCCTTCCTCCCCTTCCTCCCCTTCCTCCCCTTCTTCTCCGTCATCTTCCACTTCTACTCCATCTTCATCCTCGTCTTCCTCTTCTACTGATTCTACATCGCCTTCTTCTTCATCGTCGTCTTCCGCTTCTTCTCCGTCTTCTTGGTCATCATCGTCGTCCCCGGGTTGAGGCGACTTGACAGGCGAGAGACTCGACGAATGATGTGATGCCACCGAAGTTGCTCTTGACGCGATCGGTGTACTTGTCAGCGTATCGAGATCGAGCTCGCGTTTTGCATTTCCGCCTCCTCGTGATGTTCGAGTTGATCGGGGCATGATTCGCCGGCACGAGCGGATTGTTCGCGGGTTTTACAAGTCAAAGAAGCGCTGGATCCTCCGCTGCACAGCTTCCGTGTATTCTCTAGATAGCGCCCTTACGTATGAAGAGTCAGTCGTGACCAATGACAGGACCGAAAAGATGCACAATGCGATATAGTAGGCCAAATCATCTCATGTTTCCGTTCGGACGGATGATGTATCCGAGCTAACGTTCAGTAGTTGTTGACAGGAGTCCACGTCACGTGACTTTAAGCCTTGCGATTGACCCCTGTGGCAGCTCAGCGTTCAATAGTTCTGTTCTGTAATCCTCCGGTACTTCCATCCGTATGCTTTCGTTTCATGCGTAAATAAAGCATCCATCAGCAGACAGGAGCGAGCTGCGAAGAGCTCATGTAGCAGTTGTACACCGTGGACGGGACTCGGTCGGTAACAGCACACCAAACCGGAGGTTCTAGGTACTGGCGTCTTATCGCAACGACTCATCTCCTCGTTGTATCGCGACCCCCTGCTCACATGGAGCAAGCAACGTCCTCTAGTCTGGCGAACACCTGACTTGGGTGTGGGGAGCAATGCTTTCGCTCAGTATCATTCGATGGTATACATCTAGGCGTGTGCATATCTGATATCCAGGTGAGTACGAGTATGGGGTCTACAAGTGGTGTATATATTACAATTGTATGGCTGAATCGTTCATGTTCCCGGTGTGATTTGTGATATGTGATATGTGATATTACGCGTGTGTCGGTAGACGCGCCTTTCCTTTTCGGTGAAATCGACATGCCACGAGAATCAACCCTGAATCCCATTTTAAAGCTTTGACTGTATCAGTGAAAGTGACGGGAAGCGAATCTAATAACACAACATGAGCCGCAACATTACTTTTCGTGTCTCTCCATATAACTCAACAAGCAACCAACCTCAACTCCGTTCGTATCGTCTTGTGGTCCGTACATATAGTCCTCGGTTAGATTCTCTGATTCGCTCTGATCCACAACTCAATCGACACTTCGCTGCGTCTATACAGCAGCAGCCTGTATACCGCGATTTTAGGAATCGCAAAGCAACAAGACGACTTCAATCCATTAATTTCCTCTCCTACGCATGGGGTCTCTCGCCAATCTATTGACGCCTCCTACTGCTTGAAGACGTCCGTCCCTCTGCCCGATACTCGAAAAAAGCTAGGCAGATAAGTTTCATCTGTCAACTTGGATCACACCGCGCAACATCGCATCATCGCGGTTCGGCTAAAATACGAGTCGAGTCAAGATGCCTGTGACACTCCACCTAGATCATTTATTAGAGTCGACAGCTCACGAAAACTTCCCGGCGAGGAGACAGCTGTCTGACATCTCCACTTCGATTGCGAAAGCTAAGCGGGTCGTCGTAGTCAGCGGTGCGGGGATCAGCTGTTCTTCAGGTATTCCCGTGAGTACTGCGACTGCACCCCAGCCAGCTTCTTGCTCTTTTCACCCTCTTAACAAGCTCGTGTCGCACGTAGCAAAGCTGATAATCGATGTTCGCATTCACCGAAACGTGCCTCTTTGCGTGCAGGACTTCCGATCTGCGGACGGACTGTACTCCCTCGTGAAATCACGGTATCCCGATATCTTCTTTACGGGCAAAGACCTCTTCTCTTCGGGTCTTTTCTCAAACCCGGAGACAACCTCGATCTTCTATACATTCATCGCCGAGCTCTCCCTCTCATGCCTGAAAGCGCAACCTACACGGACACACCATTTCATCAAGCGCCTCGAATCTAAGGGCAAACTACTGAGAAGTTACACGCAAAACGTTGATGGTCTGGAGAGAAGGCTGGGACTCGAGAGTGGTGGGCGGGGGAACGGGCTGAAAAAGAAGGGCACGAGGAACGTGGAACTACATGGTGATCTGGGCAGAGTGAGATGCGTACTCTGTTTCAAGGATTTCGAGGCGCTCGACGAGTATGTTGAGCTGTTCAGGCAAGGGGAAGCGCCCGATTGTCCGACATGTATCGAACGATGTAAGTTGTCTGATCACTACTTGCATTGCCGGTAATAGCGTCCGAAGAGAGCATACCCTAGCAGGGAGAGGTCGCTTATCAATTTAACATCAAACCGCGTTGACTGACCCCCGTCGCTATGATTGCAGGTCAGTCACGGATCAACCGCGCTGCCAGAGCATTGCCTATCGGTACGTTACGACCCTCGATCGTACTGTACGACGAACCCCATCCCTTGGGAGACGATATCGGTGCCTTGACCACATACGACCTCAGCCGATCTCCCGACGTCCTCTTGATCATGGGCACCTCTCTCAAAGTCCACGGTCTAAAGAGACTGGTGAAAGAATTCGCTAAATCCGTGCATGGCAACAACGGATCTAGTAGCAGTGGTGGTGGTCATAGCAAAAAGAAGGGTTTGGTGGTCTTCGTCAACGCTACGCCGCCTTCCAAGGAGTGGGAAGGGATCATCGATTTCCATATCCAGGGAGAGACGGATAAGTGGGTTGAGAAGGTCGAAGAGGAGTGGAAGAAAGTCAAGCCGGCAGACTGGGAGACTCAGACGAGGTTGGATGGCGGAGTCATACCGGTCGCAGGTATCGGAGCGAGCGCGGTCACCAAGAATGAGAAACCCAGACCTATCAAGGGCAAAGGCAGGCCAAAGCGTGAGTGCAGGCTGCGATGTCGCAGCAATACCATGTTCTTGGAGCGGAGCCTCCTTGTACGAGTAATCGCTGATGCTTTAAATGCTGTCCTCAATACTTCGAGCAGCTCTCGTCGCATCCGACAAGACCAATCGGTACCCAAATGGGCTGCCATCACCTCGCCATACGGCATCACCCCGATCGCCCTCAAAACACCATATCCCTGCATCGCCGTCTGCTTCCTCTTCCACAACCTTTGGCGGGTCGCGATCTCAGTCTTCCCAGAGCCCAAGTCAGGCTGTCTTTGGTGGCAGGACGACTTTCATTAAAACGTCTTCCGCTTTCTCTAGGACCAGAAGCGCCCCCTCGAATAGCTCTACTTTACCCCCCGATCTGTTCTCAGATACAGACTCGGAACTATCCGACGCGCCTCCTTCACCCCCATCACCGCCAACGCCCAAGTCCCCGACCAAGAGGCGGGCGAATGCCTTTGACAGCCCGAGCAAGAAGACGAAATCCCTTGACTCGGAGATCCCATTCACTGGGCTGCCTGCTACACTTGGACGAGGCAACCTGTTCTCCGTTGCAAAGGGAAGCAGGACCAGAACTCTGGGTAAATCTCAATCGCTCGGCCTGAGCTCAAGTTTCGGCAATATCCAAATCCGAACTCCGACTAAAACACAGACGACGTCTTCCTCTCTGGATGACAACGGCTGGCTGGACGCGTGGGTCGAAGAAGAGAACAATGTGGAAGAGAGTCAGCGTTGCTCATCGACTCAAGACGATGTGCTGGATTTGACTCAAGGTAAACTCCCAGAGAAGCTGACGGGATCATCGCAAACGCCTATCAAGCTCTCCAGAATGCTTTCAGCCGCAGCCAAGAAACAGGTGGAGGATGGGAAAGAGAACGTACCTGTGCCTGAGTCTGAGAAAAAGAAGAAGCAGCTAGGTAGGGTGGTAAGACCAAGGGTAGCGCGGACGGCCGCCTCGCCCCGTGTGAGGGCGACTAGGACTAGGACAAGATCTAGCGCGGTAGCTGTGAAAGCGTAACGAGATGCGGATGAGCACTAGAGCGAATCGCACCTTGGTATATATGCTGCCCGAATCGCATAGCAACGATACGACAGGAAGATTGTATCGGGGAGGCATGACGGACGATGCCGGACATTATTACTCATCATACGAATGAACGATACCCCTTGTTTGATTAACACTCAAATTGTGCCTTGTATTCTATGTATGATCGCTATTGCAGTGTAATTGATGATCGATGATTCCCCGTCTCTAGACAGTACATCTAATGCCATGGTATATTATGCCAGCATATTCCTATTCGATAGAGCAGGAATCTTGACACAGACAGGACTCCTTCACTATAGTGCCACATTGGGCCATGATATCATATACTCACTGTATTCAGTTGCTAGCACGAGTCGCGTGTACCTGACTCAGTCGGTGAGTATGTAACCTTACATGCAGTTCACCTCGGTCCTCCTTTTATGTCTGTTCTGCTTCTTCATGCCATAAACTATATACACTATTTCATAGATCGTCATCCAGGCGAATATCGTCTCGCGTAACTGAACTTATTCACCAGGACCCTCGGACCCTCGGACCCCGACCCCTGTAGATGCTTTGGCATCACATTGAGCGCAGAGCACTAGAACGGGACGGTCATCGACGACTGTCGCAGCCCGGCCGATCACTCATTCATCTGCCATCAGCCATCAACGATCACGGCACAGCCCTCAACGACAACCAATCAGCCCTACCTTCACCACCCCGAGCTCGCTCTGTCATCTGCCTGGCTTTCTTCGTTGCATCACCTCGTCTTGTTGTACTCGCTCGTCCCGCGACCGCCTCTCAGACCGAACTTGAATCGCCCCATCCCCTCCTCAAGAGCCGGCGTACTCGTACAGGACACAAGCCATAATATCTGACAGGAACATTGAACCAATCATGTCGGCCGTCCAAGCGAGCAGTGCGTACCCTCTCCTTCATACTGATCCAGTTCGTCCACACCCTATCCCCTCTGTCTTGCTCTATATTACAAGTCAATTCATGAATCGACTACCTTTACCCTCTGCTTGCCTGGGTCTCTGTGTGTGTGTGATTAGATCACCTTTATAGCATTCACAGAAGAGCAGAGCGCAAAACACTGTCTTCCGTCCCTCCTTTATCAATCCCTTCCAAGTCGAGCATTTGCTTCGGCTCCAGCTTCGACTCCAATCTACACCCTGAATACGACGCGAACCGTAACCAACCCACTCGTCCATCTAGCGACAGATCGCAGAATCCCTACCTCACTACACCCTTCAGCGCCTCGCTTGTCCTATCTTCCTCAGCTCACCCCTCTACTTATTGGCTCCGTGGAAATATCTGTTCTTTCACCCCCTATACTCCTTACTGGCTGGGTTATAACTTCACTATCCACTATCAAGCGCAATTCTGATCTAAGGAGGTATCGCTGACGTCCTCTTCTCCCCACATACTACCAATGACTGCCTGACGTCAGTCATGCCCCCAAAAGTCTCTTCGCCAACGCTCGCGACCCCGCGACCGAGCTCATTGAGTCTCAGGCCAACAGTCCAATCAACCGATGATGCCGACATGGGACTCTCCTCACGGGACCGATCAGAGGGTCCGAGTAGTAGTGGTAGCGAGGGTCACCATTTTGTCGAGGATGGGATAACATCTGAAGAAGTATCGGCTTCTGCTTCGTCTAGCTTCATCGACGGGTGAGCTCGACCATACGGCAGCTAGCCTCACCTCCCCGCCCCCCAACCCCTTCTCCCTCCTCCTTGCTACATGGAAGCTGACAGCCGCGGCCTGCCTGGCCCCTTTCTCTCGCTTCACCGATTATCAGCCGGATCACACCTACAGCTTCATCGTCGACCAACTCGAATCTTCCTTCACCAAATCCGACCACGATATCCCTCTTGTCTCAAACCACGCAGTCCACCAATTCCGCTCAGCCTTCATTCTCCGCCAACGTCTCGCATCCGGCTGAAATAGGCTTGGGCAATCTTCAATCCGAGGAACAGTTGAAGACAGCACTGCAATCGAAAGACCGGATGTTCCTCCTTGTGCTCGCCAAGGAGTTTGAAGCGTTCATCAACCGAATCTCAACAGGCCAAATCCTCTCCGCTCCGACATCTGCCCAAGTGATTGCACCGACGAGTAGTACAATGGCTGCTTTGGGTGCTTCAACGAACATCGGCGTGACGCCTACCAGCAAGTTCCAGAGGATGCTTGTATATAAAACTGCGGAATGGTATGGTTTGAAAGCTGTGCCGGGCTTGGATGGGCAGATGGTTGTGGGTGTTTTGGGCACTTTCAATGATCGAAGGTGAGTACGGTATACAGACAGACAGCTGGTCCAGTGTTCCGGCACATCTTCGTCTTTGAGCAGGGCATCTAATGTGTATCTTCTCATTCTCGCTTCGCAGTGTCCATCTCAAGCTGTCCGAACTGGTTCCTGCGGCTCCATCACCAACCCAGAAATTTCGCATCATGCAGCGAACTCCCGTTTCAAACGGCTTGGGTGCGGACCGCTCCTCGCCTGCGGATGGCTCCAATGGGGACGGACGAGGTTCAAAGTGGAAGACATACGAGGAGAGGGAAGCAGAGTATCAAGCTGCCAGGGAGAAGATATACGGCTCGTCCAATGACATCGGCGCTGACCAGGCGGATGGGCCGTCCACACAGGCTCAACCAAACAAGGAGCAGACATCGAACCGGGCTACCTTCGTCGAAGATGAAGTGGATCCCGTGCCTCGTCAGCTGTATTCCAATGGCGGTGCAATCACCCCGTTCGAAGTCGTTTATCCGTCGCTGTATCACCCTCCCAAAGTCGAGCAGCAAGCACCTCCACCAACGGCGTCCATCCCAGCGCCTGCACAATCTAACCTTTATCCGACGCAACCGAACGCAAATTACGGCTATCCATCTGGCTATGCTGTCCACTATCCTCAACAGGTCGACCTGAATGGTTACCCTATACCGTCTGGCTACCCGCCTCAATATTCCTTACAGCAACAACAACAACAGCATCAGCAGCAGCAGCAACCGACATATGGTGTTGCTCCTCAAGGGTATGTGGACGGCGCACAGGCGTATATGATCCCACCTGGCTCTGGTTTTGCAACGCAGGGTTGGCAACAGGCGCCAATACAGCCACCGAACGGATCGTATCAAGGGCGGCAACCGATGCCTACCGGTGGTCACCCCTATATGGTCTCACCCAATCAGCAAAACGGGTTGGACAGTCAAGCCTGGCAATACCCCCAGCAAGCCGTGCAGAACAGTTCACAAACGATGCCTATGATACCTCAGGGCGTACCATACCCCAACACCTACGGTTATCATCCTCAACACCCGCAGATCCCTCATCATCCTCCACCTCCTCCAATACCTCAACAGCGACAAGGCACCTATGCACACCTAGTTCAGCCGACACCTATGCGCCCCCAAATACATCCGCACAGTTCTGCGTCTAGCTCAATATCTTCCAGGTCTTACCAAGACGGATCGAGACCGCACTCAAGAGGGTCAACTACTAGCACCCGAAGTGCTGCGAGCAGTGTGCGATTAGGAGCAATGTATCCTGTCTCTCAAGGACCCGGGTATCGACAAAAGGCAATGAAGGGACAGGGTCTGAATGGATTGACTAGTCTTGGGCTGGGTTCCGAAAACAAGAATCGCACTAGAGGTCATAGTCCTGTGAGTATAGCTATCTCTGGCCACCAAGGCTTCACTGAAGATGTTTTTTCTTGCTAGTCATCTGCCACCACGACATCATCTCGGTCTTCTAGGCGGGCCAACTCAATACAACTCGCTCCGCCCGCGCCTGGACAGCATCAGCTACCTCAGCGCCCCGATTGGGCCGCGAATAACGTCCCATATCACCCTTCACCGATGCCGCTTCCAAGCCAAGGTTCGCAAACCCCCTCTGGGCCGAGCGCGGCGGAGTTCCCGCCCCTTCTGCGTCAGGGTCAGGGCACAAACGCTGAACCGATGCAAGTAGAACGAGCTAAAATGAAGGCGACAAATGGGACCGTCTGGAACGGTGCGGCCGTGAAGACGATCCAACATAATTCTCAAGTACATCCTTCACCCGCTTCGCCTAGGATAGCCATCATTCCCGGACCGCCTCGAACCCCAGGTCCGGGGTCTGTCCAATCGGCCATTGTCCCGCTTGCACCTCAAGCTCAGTATCAGGTGCAAGTCGACATCGATCCCGACTTCCCACGCAGAGTACCCGCCAAGACAGCCCCGACGTTATACGACCCATCAGGACCCCGGTCTACCGGTGCGATAACCGCTTCTGCGGCCTCTTCTATACCACCTTCCGTCCCGTCGCTCAGCAATTCCAGACCTTCGTCCGTGAACACCAATGGTGATCGAGCGGCCTACGATCAAGCTCGGGCAGGAACGGCCAGTCCAGCGCTAGCTGTGTCGACGAACATGTCGGCTGAAGATATCATCGAAGCCAAGTTGGCGGCAGTCTCCATCAATGCGGGTGTCAGTATCGGCCCGCCCCCATCTAGACAGGCCGGTGCGAGCTATGCCAAGATTGTACGAAGGGATTGAGCAGGTGCAATATGGTTCCGCTTCGGTCTCCTTGATCAAGGCGTTAGGGAGCGAAGGAAGAGGATCGATACATCCATAAATCTTGAATCATCACATTCATGCTGGGAAGAGGAGGGAGGGCGATCTTACGCTGTAGAAGCGCCGCGCGCTGTGTTGATCTGAAGGCGGGGCTAGGCAGGTACAAGGTGCGAGACACCGGCCGTTCTGTCAGATGCAGCACGAGTGATGTTCCTTTCCTTTCCCTTCCTCTTCCCTTTATTTCTGGAGAGAAAACCTTCTTGGCATCGTCAATCAGGACAAGGGAGGCTGTGTATCTGCTCCTAGCAAAAAGAGGGGCCTTCAGCATGGCATCAGGTGGGTATGGTGGGCTCGAGGTTACCGGGCGGGCCTTGCAAGAATCGGAAATCGGGAATCGTGTGTGAACGATCCTCAGTGACAGTATCTAGGACATGGCTGATAGCTTGGCAACGATAGCAATAGCAAGGCCAATAGCATGTCACAAGAGGGTCTTTTCTTTCTTATGACGATGAGATGCATCACGGAAACATGAATAAATATGACAATCAGAATCATTCACAGGTCATCACGATCATTTCTCGTTCATGTACTTTGAAGTTACAGAACAGCGATTGTACAGCAGTTGATGTCGGATGCGTTCGACGGTCTAACCTAACCCATCGTAGTTCGAGATACTTGCTGTACATCCCATACATGTATACATACACTAAATCACACAGTAGGTCTATACCATACAACTATGTCGACTTCAGCTCAGCTATCAGATCAATTCAAATCTCACAGCTTCACACCTGTTTACATCTCCGTACTCTCATGCAATATTCGTCCATACACATCGTGCCAGGATGGATGGGGGAGGGTACAGAGTGTACCGGTGCCGGAGCCGGACTGTCTGCAATTATTCAGGTCATACATACAGTATCGCCTCGTTTGATTTCGTTGATTTCGTCAAATCTGTAGATCGATCGATTGGAGTTTGTGATATCGTTTGATCGTCATCATCGTCAGTAGTGGGTTGGCGGCATTGTCCATGTCCATATTTTCGGTCCGTCCATCTGTCATGTCATGTGAAATGCGAATCCATGTCTGCCATACAAGGCGTCCACTTGAAGGACCGAATCAAACCGAACTATCTGTTGATGGTCCGGGAAACTGGTGGGTTGACGAGCTAGTTGGCGACTTCGGGGCCATTCTCGCTATCGTTGTCGACATCTCTGTAGACTAGTACAGAGCAGATACCGCCGCTCTTTTCGTCTTCCTCGATGATCAGGCCCTCGAAGCCGAGCAATCCTACGAAGAAGGCGATGGTCAAAGAAATATCTCGATTAGTGAGAAACAATCGCCCTCCGCTTATCCACCCGTCATGGTGAAGAACATCCTTCAAGGTTGGAATTTAGGCACCTTCGATCACTGATTTTGTACTTACTGCTTGGCCCAAGTCCATGTACGCCGTCCAACCCGCCCTCAACAAGCCTGTCAAGCATCATGGCGTCCTCCTGTCCTCCATCCTTGCCTCTAGCTTTACTGCCCGTCGCAATCGCAAAGCTGGCGGACGTCTTGTTTGCCTTGTCATCGATACCGTCCGGCTTGGGGCTAGGGTCACTTGGAGTAGCGGTGCCCGTACCTGCTCCGCTTGCTGGGGACCCATTCCTCCTCTTTCCATTCTTCTTCTTTCCATTACCGCTTCCGCTATTACTGCCCTTCCCAGCATCTCCATTCATTGCTGCATTCTTCCCCTCTGCACCTTCAGCACCATTGCCATTGTCGGGGGGCGAGATGACCGTCAATTTGATCTCTTCCATATACTGCTTAACGTTTTTCGAGACCGGACCGTCCGACGAGGTGGATGCTGAGGCTGAAGGCGAGAAGTGCTGTTTGAAAGCTGATATTGGCGAGGTGAGGTCTAGATCTAAGGATCCCGATTGAGTCGGTAGTATCCAGGGAGCTCTGGCATAACGCTGAAAGAGCGGCGTCCCGGGCTGCAAGGTGGATCCGCGATTTGTTGAGAGGTCAGCTTTTAATATCAGTTGGACGACAAGATTCATGCAAAATTTCGAAGCTGATGGACCGTCAGATGCACTCACGATGTTCGAGTGGCATAAGATCTTCGAGACAAACCCCTGAGGGGAAATCAGAAAGTCCAAACCATACTGGAAATAATTCCAGAAACCTGCCCAGCGAGTAATGTCAGTCGTCAAGTCCATTCTGAGCATACACAACTATGATTCCATAAGACGCTCACACCCTCCGGGCTCGCTGTGCCCTCCCCACATCTTTTCGAGCCTGTCGTCCTCTTTCCAAAACTTCCTCAACGGCGGTCCAAGGTCCAGAGATAGGTCTTGTGATGTTGTCTGGCCTATCACAATCTCGATGACTTGTTCCGCATCTAGAGCTAGGGTGACTCCGACATTTGGCTGGAGGCATCCGATCGTTATGGGAGTATACATAGATTAGCTTTACCGGATGATCGCGTAAACAGCAGACCAGACGGGCGGGCGGAAGAAGTCTACATGCCACGAACGCGACTCACCTGGAGCACACACGAAGTGAGCTTCGGTGATAGTTCCTCGTCGGGCTTCTGCATAATCGTAATCTTCTCCACGAAGTCCTCCCTTGGACCTAGCCCCCCAGAGCCCGTCATGCCAGATATCAGATCAAAAGCGATTCCAGGGAAATCCAACTTATCTCCGGCTGAAGACACGAATGTAGGGCCCATCAAGCGGCCTACTTTCGCCCGAGTCAGAAATTGGTTCGGAGCGTATAGGACTTGCGTTTCGTACGTCAATGTGATATTCGATGCCGACGAATGTGACTGGCCAGAGGAGGATGGAGATGAGCTTGAGGCCATGGGCGAGCGAAGAGAAGGAATTGAGATGAGAGTGAGGGTTTGGTATAGCGGTGATGGGGGGAAGTAGAGGATCAGGTGGAGAAGATGGATCGTCACAGCGGACTTATGGGGGGCCTGCAGAGATTGCAACATGCTGAGCATCAATATCGTTCTCGGGAAGAAAAGCTAAACCGCTCCTTGTTGACTCCAGCCGGCGTGTCGATACCAGTACCGCGCTCCCTCGACGAAGTGATTCGGACGGTTAACACTCACGTCTTCATCCCACGAGACCTCAACTTTAGGATACTCTGTCTTATGAGTCCGGATGATCTCAAGGATATGCCATAGGTTGTCGCCTGTTATCAGATCAGTGGATGAATCCATCAGCTCAGAACAGTATGCGGGAAGGGAAAATTCAAGACAATGATGGGCGCCATGTCAATTAGTCGTCTCAGTGGTCGAGCTGGATTTACCCAGTTGGAAAGGCCCAACCCTATCACCTGGGACAACTTCGTAAGTAGGGGTCATGCTTGGAAGACCGCGGTGGCCGGTCCAGACAATATGCGCTCTGTCGGGTCGAAGTCGGTCGCTCGATATTCGTATAAATGATGGCGGGGCAAAGGGCTAGCAGAGGAGGAGCGCATAGGTCCTGTGGTCTCTCTACTGGCTCTACAAAGCTGAAGCTGCGGGCAGAAGAAAGCACACAAAGGGTGCGGGCAGTAGATGACACTACTCGAGTGCTGGTGATATTAACATGAGACTCGAACGGTTAACACAGTATACGCCGGTACGGTGCGGTGGCAATGACAGTGGTCACGTGGCAACGACGTCATTGCCGGTGAAACCACAAACCAGATTCAAGGTCAGCCTGTTTTTGCATGTCTGACTTCTTATGCATTTCTTGTCTCTGCGACTCTACTGCCAACTGCAATCAAACGGATGTCTTGATCATCGCCGAACAGAACAGAAAGCTCAAGGTGTCGATAGCGCCGTTCTCCCTCTTGAGATTTCACATCGCTGACGGCTCCTCCCGCAATCTATCTGACCAATGGCAACCACACAAGATGCCGCCCCTTCGGTACAACCGGTTCGTCCCACCTCACCCACAACAGTCAAGTCTCCGGACTCCGAGACGGCAGCTATCGCCCTGTCGCTAGCTGGCAAGCGGCGTAGATCGCTCGGATCCTTCCTACATGGCTCTCGAAGACCGTCCCTCCCTCCTCAGAACAAAGGTAAAGGCCATGGGAGAGCGGAAGAAGCCGCTGCAGACCGGGATGGGAGGCTGAGCGAAGACGAAGAAGAGGAGGAAGAAGAAGGTGCGACGAGAGTGGGGACGATTGATATCGAGGCTTACAACGCCAGCAAAGGGAAGGAGACTGCCATCGTTGCCGTGGATGAAGGCATCAGACGGGATGTTAACCCGGAAGAAAGAGAAATTGACTTTCAACCCGAATACGTCTGGGACGGTGAGTCCACTGTAATACTACAATGTTGGATGAGGCATTGATGTTTAGATGTTGATAGTCCTCTTCGAGAACCAAAGAGGGTGAGTCAGTGCGAGGGAAAGTAAATTCATCTAGCTCACAGACTTTTCCGCCCGTGAATGTAGTATATACCTCATGGGCAAGGGTTACTTCTCCTCGCGAACGTTACTACCGGCAGACCCTTCGCCATTCACCAGACCATCCAAGAGTATACCATCTGCATCATCAATGTCCATTATGGAGCCATCAAAGGCAAAATCGAGACGTATAACCACTCAGACAACGGCAGCAATCGCGGGCACTCCTACAGCATCGACCTCCACCAACGCGAATGCAGGCTCAAGTCAAGCTGCAGGACCAAGCTCGGACAACCAAACGACAGCTCACGCCAGTGAAGCCCAGCCTCGAGATGAAGATGGCAAGGTCAAAGAGCGATCACGGTCCAACAAGACTTCGTACACTCTAGAAACGTACCAGCCGCCTCTGCCGGATTGGGAGTACTTGACGCCGTGGATGGTGAATATGCGAGTGGGCACAGACGAAGCGGGATGGAGATATAATGCTTGGTTCAAGAAAAGCGGATGGAGCTCGCATGCAGGACCTGTGGGATGGGGAGGCTGGGTCCGAAGGAGAGAATGGGTCAGGTTAAGGTTCTTAGCCCCGAAAGAGCAAAAAGGAGCGGGGCTGCCTGATCTGGCAGCAAGACAGACGTTTGAAAGTCCTGCGCGAAGCTTAAGTGAGGCGATGAGCTCGGAGACAGTGGAAGATAATGTGCAGAATATCCTGAGGACCATGGCGAAGATCGGTCTGGACAGGCAGAGGCTGGAAACTTGGTCAAAATGGCTTCATATGGCTGCGAGGGACCGAGAAAGTCAGACTTGGAAGAGGCTCGAGCTGCTGTGTAATGACGAGCACGCGGTGAGGGAGATGATCCAATTTCCGCCTCACATGCCTTTCACGCATCATGCTTATGTGGCGAAGGCGACTGACTAACTGACTAACGTATGCCTCACCCCAGCTCCATAACATCAAACGGCAATTCACGTATTCAACGTCCTTCAATTCGTTCATATCGCTTCTATCGTCATATTCTATAGCATTGCATTCCTCCTTCGATTCTCCCGCATCATCACCACCTCCTTCGACCCCTCCGTCACCCCATCACTGCTACCTAGAACAGCCAGAACACCAGTCCCGGCCGTCCTCACCATCACCTACCCCTTCACACTCTCGATCGCAGACGCACGACGATCGGTCTCGCCGATCCGCGTCTATTGGTTCGACTCCTTCTCAGCCTTCTCGGAAAGGTATACCCTGAGCTTCTCCAAGGCCCTATATCGGTGCGAGATGGCATTCTTCTCCTTGCCGTCCATCTCGGCGTAGGTCCTGCCGTTGCCTTCGACCGGGGCGAAAATGGGGTCCCATCCGAAATTGGTCGGTCCCTTCGCTGGGACGATGTTGCCCTCTGTTCGACCTTCAAAGAGGATTGGTTCTTGTCCTGGGCCAGGAGAGTAGGCGAAGGTGCATAAGGCTGTAGCTCGAGTAGTAGGAAAGCCGGTCAAAAGGGTGTTGAGGCCTATGAATCGGCGCCATGACACCTCCGTTAGTATCATGTTATGTCAACAATATGTTGTACCTTGTCTCTAGATATATGTAGTATGCTTTAGGCAGCGAGAGTCAACGGATGTTGCTATGTACTCACCTTGATGACCTAATGTGCCGAGGAAGTCCTTGATGTAGGGACCAGGTAATCCGCCAAGAGCTTCGAAACACAACGCAGTGTCTTCCGTCACGCAAGCAGTTCCGAGCTGGCAATTGAGTATCCAATGGCATGTCAGCGGACAGGATCACCTAAAAAACTTGCGCTCCAACCGGTTGGTAACAGTCTTACGACAAATGCCTTGAACGACTAGCTGACTCACCTTTTCAGCAGCGACTTTGACCTTGGCAATTGCTACTTCTTGAGTAGTACCTTGAATTTCGGGGACTGCACAGAAGAGTAAGAACGGAGGATATAAGCGATCGTCGGATACAGGCCTCAGCCGACTCGTTGCAGACTAAGCTAGAGGTTATCCGTGGAAGCGATCATGGAAATAGAGTACGAGGACTGTGACACTTGGAACTGTCATAGCAGTAAAGGAGAGGGTGGTCACTCGCTAGATGCGAATAGAAAGAAACGCGAAGGCTATATCGACGTACCATCAACAGCCTGAGAAGTGACCTCAACCCCACTCGTTCCAGCAGCCAAGATAGCCTTCACCTCTTTCAGCTTGTTGGCGTTACCTGTAACAAAGACTGGGTGCACATGCGATATCGAGGTCAGCATAGTTTGTCCAAGGAGGTACTTGGCTTTGTGCACATTCGGACGCTCACCGAAAGAAGTCATTTTTGGGTATGCTAATCAGTTCAGTCTATTCTGGCGCGTGATGATGGATGTAGTTTTATCAAGCAAAGCGAGGATATTAAACGGTAGTCTGAAAGAAATCGAGCTCGACTCACGAACAAGAGGTCACCTCCACTCTTCCTTTTGACTCGGCCGAGCCACTCTCAAGGTCAAGAGCACATCGTTCATTCATGAAGTCACTTTCACGCCGACAGGCACGCTGTAATGGCTTTTGGGAAGGTGTTGATTTACTCTTACGGACCTCCTCTCTTCAGCGCTCCATCATTACGTACCTATGTCTCCTCTAGCATCAGTGTTCGAGTCCCAGCAGAGTCTCATGACTTTGTGAAGTATTATGCTTCGTAAATGGTTTAAACACTTGGTGATTAGGTCAGTATTACTCCAGCCTGGCTGGAGTCAGATAGGCCGGCAACGGATCAATCTGGCTGATTTAGCTCTGGTGCTTATCGAGGATTGGACAGGCGTAGGCATGCGCAGAGAGAGCCGGGTTGACACCGACTTGTTTTTTTTTTTTTTTTACACAACTTCGGGACTCACCTCGGTCATGACATGCACATACGCAAACTCGAATGATAGTGACTAGATCGCAAAACAGCTAGTTCGATCATAAGACGCGGAGCAGGATCATCTCATCAACCGGAACTGACAGACCAAACATCAATGTCCGCCCGATCAGTTTCCCTCCTCTCGAGATTACCTCAAACCCTCAATCAGCCTATCGCCGGCCCGAGCTCTCGACCACGCTCAATCTCTGCTCGCCAATGTCGACCCAGCCTACCGTCATTGTGGTCACCATCACCGAGGAGTTACGCCTCGCATGTGCCTAGACCGTCTAGGACAGGTCCGAGACCGGGTCCAGGACGGCCGGCAACGGCAGAGCCTGAGATACCTAATGTCAAGGATCTGATGAGTCGGAAGAGCTTTGGTGACGCTTGGCGAGGTGCGTTTGCGTTCCCCAGCCTTGTTGCTTCACTCTCCTGACTACTTCACCCGGCTATCCTTCCTCCTCCTCTTCCCTCCGCTCCCTGTTAGCTAGCTAGCTATATGGAATATGGAGTTCGTACTTGGGTCGAGTTCAAGGCTAGTACAAAAGCTTACAATGAAAACGCTACAGGCCTCTCATCGAACCAAAAACTAGCGTTCGGTGCATTCGTGCTGATAGGCGGAGCGGGCGAGTATTACTTCCTCAAAGGCTGGATCATCGATTCTATAAAAGCTAAGAAGGAGGAGGAGAAACGTACGGCGTTGGAGAAGGATGCGAGGGCTGCTGGAGGAGCCGAGAGGGAAGTATTATTAGGTGAGCAGCTCGGATCAAGGCCATACTTTCGAAGATCAGTCCTCCTTTATCTCTCTGAGCTTGCTCTCAGTGGGGATTCATGGGGGCACGGCGCACGACCAACGACCGGATCGATGAACTACGAGTCAAATTAAAAAATCGATGGCGCAGCCTAACTAACAGTCGAGACTTTTGAATTTTCACAGAAACGCAATAAGAAGAGGTGCGCGTATACCATAGAATGCATGTCGCGTGTTTCAAGCAAGCAAGCAAGCAAGCCCAGATTCAACAGATTCAGACACCCATCATACCATCATAGACTGTCTACTTCGCCATCCTTAGCTTGAGCTTCATATCTATCAAATCAAGTCACACTCCACGTCGCTCCCGACCATTAATTACTATCACATCACTGTCAACCTTGGTGACACTGATCCAACCTTGCTAACGTTGTACAAAGACGCACGCACGCGAGAACACGCTCACCGCCCCCCTTCCCGCTCTATCTGACTCATCTGATAATAACTAGGCAACCATCCAGACCCTACCGTCCTGACAGTCTTGATCGTGCCCGAAGGTCCTAGGGTACCCGTTGTCCCAGCCCTCATCCTGCCCCCTGTTTCTGTTCCCCTGCCTATCCCGGATTCTCCAGGTACTCTAGGCAGATCCCTTTCCAGCGACGGGTTCCTACTCGGCTTGCTCCCTCCGTCACCGCCTTGCTGGTATCTCTCCCTTTCCGAGTTGATCATGTTCAATATTTGGGTCCGGGGGTCATCCACGCCGCTTCCTGTCGAGAATCCTGAGAAAGTATCCAGTGGCGCTTCATTCGGATTCGCATTTGCGTTTGATCGAGCGTTCAGGGTGCCCGGGCTGGTGATGATCCGTGGCGTGTATCGCTGATCCCCGTACGAGTATCGACCTTGGCCTTGTCTTGGGTCTGATCTCTGATTCCGAGCAGCAGCAGAAGCTGGCTGCTGATGGTGCTGGTGCTGATGATGTGGGCGTGAAGATATCCAAGGGGATTTCGGATCAAGCGGATCTATTCCCAATTTCCTCAGGCCATCCTCATATGTCACGACCACCAACTCATCCTTGTTCTTCTTCCCCTTACCTCCTCCTCCGCTACCACCCCCACCCATCTCTTCGAGTTCGCCCCTTTCGCGACCTCCTGACCCGGGACTTTTCAGCGATAATCCCTTTTTCAACTTGCTGCTTTTGCTGCCACCCGTTGAGGGGGTGACGAGCGTCGTGTGACCCGTACTAGGCGAGGGGGCGACATGACCGTTGGAGTGGGTGTTGGAGTGAGGGCTATACCCATACTGCGGCTGCGGCTGCGGCTGCGGCTGACTGTGATCGTGATAGCGGGCAGAAGAAGGAGTTTGTGTCTGGGTATACCCGAAGGTGGTATATGATGTTCTTGCACCACCACCGCGACCATCTGAAGAATCTGCAGCTGACCTAGACCTGGAGTGGCCTGGTGACGACGCTCGAGATGATGACGAGTCATAGTTGGAGTCGTCCGATCGGTGGTTCAACAGTTTACGGATCAAGAGGAGGAGGATTAGGGATACTGCGAAACCTGCTGATCCGATCGCGGCAATCGTGACTGGGCGACGACGATAATGACACCCAGTCGACGGTTAGTTTGGTTCAGTGTGGGCGATAGTCCGAATCCTATGCGTGAGAGCGGAATGGACGATTGACATTGCAATAGTATGTGATGGCGAGGCGCCAAATGAACTACTTGACTCACTCGGCTCAAGTTGGAACGCCATCTCGTGCGGTGATCCTTTCGGTTGCCCGTCTGGATTGGCCCCTTCCGACTTTGGTCTGACCTCCTGAAGGTACAAAGATACTCCTACTGCTCCCCTGAACGACCGTACCGCCACTTTGTTTGTTCAGTCCTCCAGAAAGAATACCTTGCTCTGTGCTTCAAAGCGCGCTCGAACTGAAACTCGATGTCGATGTGGAAGTTAATGTCGACAAGATGCAAGTGATGCAATTGAGAACAACCTCGCTCTTCCTCCGCTGGCCTCGTCTTGAGTTGACCCGAGTTGACCTGACTCGTCTTCGTATGGGGCTTGAGTCGAATCGACTTGGTGTGGAAAGAAAGTAGCTACAATAACGATTGACTAACTGGCCAATGACCGAGGAGTCGTGATCTAACGTCACGTCAAGAGCTCGATCTCCTTCCCACTTCCTTCAATCCTGTATGTGGGACTTTGAAAGATCAAATGGAAGAAAGTAACATTGATTGGTCGAAAGAGAGAGCTCAGAATATTGTTGCTTGATTGCTTGCTTGCGTGCACTAACACGAGTGTTGAGGATTGACAAGGTGGGGTGGGGAGGGTACGAGAAGGATATCGTTGGCTGGTTGGGTCTCGATGTAAATGGGGTAATAGGAAGGTGGTCGGAAGGACGTAGTCGAAGTCGAAAGCGTGCGCGGAGTTTAGATACTGGCGGCTGGGCGAGATACGGAGAGAGATCAGAAACACTTCACATGAGGTTATGCAATGATTGCGGGACAACGGGTAGCGAGGGGTGATCAATTGGATTCGAGTCGAGGTGCTTTGAGGGTCGAAGAATAAGTCGCACACGCTCCGATCATGATCATTACTAGGGAATGCTCAGTTCTCACCTGCTGACCCTTGTACAGTATGTACTATGGTGTAGGTGACCTGCCCAGCCAGCGTAACTAATCTCCAACTGCAGTGGAGCGGCTTACAATAACGCAGAACCTTAGAGCCCAGAGACGACTGGACTTGACCCGTCCCGTGTACGAGTGCTGTACCCAATCCGATCTGATCTGGTTCAATTGACGCTTTGCTTTGCTTTGCTTTGCTTTGCTTGGTTTAACCTGACCTGAACGTCAGGGAGTCTTACAGTATACCGCCGATGTAAACCCAGTAAGAGGCCTCAAAACGCAAGGGGGTCGATCTGAGACATCGCCTCACAAAAAACAAAGGAAGACCCACAATACCTGCAGGTCAAGAAACTCACTCCATTGATCTCAGTTCCTTAATGATCAATCCGAAAGGCTTGTTGATAGTACAGCTCTAGCTCTTTCAAAGGATATGTGTGTGTGTGTGTGTCTGGCAAAGGCATACTGTACACTCACTCTATATATTCGGCGCTCTTGGGCGGGCGATACATGTATCCGTGAGTGACGAATGAGAGTACGAGGACCGATAGACGGACGGACAGAGGATTATTCCACTCGGAAAAATGCGTAGCGGACAAAGGAAACACCTACTGTCGTCCCTTTCTTAGGGAAGCGAGCGACTTGGAAACACCAAGACGGTGAGCTTCTGATGGCTTGCGGTGGGTTGTATATAGAGTGTGCGATACTATGCATATACATGCGAGAGTACTGTACATGTTGTGCGCAACCGAGCTGAACCGATATATGCCCATCTTCCTTTTCGAGAATAGCCTGCCTGTTTGTCTGAACCCCTAGTTTCCGGTCCGCATTGCGATCAAAGGTGAAATGTCCATCTGGCATTTATCCTTCAAAATCTTTCTCCACTACTGCGATGCCATGAACATGACATGTTTTCCGTTCAATAATCTTCTGAATTGCTACAACTGATCGGATTGCTTAGAACACAGCGACAGCGCCAAAGACAGCAGCGCCAACCATCGAAGCGCCGAGGGCAGCGGCAGTGCCGAGACCAGCGAAGGGAGAGGCGACTACGAAGGCACCTGAGGAGCCGCTTGAAGTGGTACCAGATGAAGCGGAGGCTGCGCTCGATGAAGTGGTGTTGGGAGCGGAAGCTAGACGATATGAAGTACGTATCAGCCAAAATGCTCCATCTTCATCTTACATCAATAGAGCGGGCTGCCATATCGTTCCCACTGAAGATGAGAAGTCACTGCACTACTCACCGCCGAAGTCAGAGCCGCAAGTCTGGGTCAAAGTCTGGTCGAGCGACGTGCCAGCAATCGACGAGTTGGCCTGCTTGACCTCGTAATAGATGCTACGAAGCATGAGTCGGAGTCGTCAGCCGCTGCGTCAAAGAACACACTGATCGCACACAAGACATGATCAACCGTGACCGCACTCCACTCACCCAGAGACACAGCCGGTACAGAGTCCACCAGACTGGAAGACCGACTCAAGGCTGCTAAGACCTGAGCTGCCGCCCGATACGAGCGAGGTGATGTAGTCGACGGTCAAGCTTGTCCCCGTGGTGTTCTGGATCGTGTACAAAGTATCCGTCAAGCAGAAGTCGTTCGTCCTGATGCCATGAAATAATAACAGCAGAGCGAAGATCAGTGTCAGCTATCACAAAAGGCCAACCAGCTCATCACCGCAACCTCGCTCCGATCGCCTCAGTTTGACATCCATACGGAATCGCACATATGCAGTATGCGATTCAACGGCGTGTCGACAATTGTATCGACCTGAGATTTGACTTGGAAGCAGAAGCGAAGTGTGAACGGAGCGAAACGAGCAGGAAAAGATCACTCACGTGGAGTTCTTGGAGCACCCAGCAGCATAGACATGATCGTAATTCTGCAAGAGCGTAAGGAGACCCTGCACCTCTACACCGCTGGTGCCGCCCTCAGAGATATCGGACGAACAGCCTGATGAAATACTGCTCTGAGCCGAGGAGAGAGTCGAGTTTGAACATTGAGGGGTGTCTGATGAACAGAGGGAAGTGAGGTATGAGTTGACGGAGCCGACGACGGAACCATTGCCCTGTAGATTGATATGCGCGGGCAGATTAGATATGCATGGTCAGCATAGGGAATGCGAGATGCGAAGGACGTCGAAGTGAAAGATCCGTTGCAGGCGAGAAGGCTATACGTTCTGTCGCCATTGACGAGTGCTTAAACAAATCATATGTAACGCTGGAGCCTACTCACGTTGTTAAGGATCGGCAAGAGCGAGGTGAGCTGCAGACATGATCCGAGATCACCAAGAGCAAGAGAGGCGATCTGAGTCGTACACCCTCTAAGATGGTTCGATGATGACAGCATATGTCAGTTCTGTTGAGATAGCTGGGTCGGGCACGATGCAGCTGCCAATTCGATTGAACGAGGTAGAAAGGGCATGTATCGACTTACGAGGAGATGCTGTTGATAATGGATTTTACAGAATCGTTGGTCAAGTCAGCTACATGAGCGCCGCATTTCATAGTCTGGGTGATGGGTATGTCCGTGTCTATACTCGAATCGCAGTGGCTGGATGAGAGCGGCGACTCTACGCAGAGATGGTGGGGAAACGACACTCACGCGACAGCATACGAGGTGGAAGCGGCAAGCGCAACGAGCGTAGTCCGGCCGAGCATTGTGAGCGAGTACCGAATGTTGACGGGTGATTTGTTGTGTTAGCTGTGAATTGAGGGGTTCTTGTAGTTGAACAGAGACAGATGCGAAGTACCAGTAGGTGGACGTTGTTCGGATTTGTGAGCAGGGAATTCAGAGCAAAACGAGGAGGATTGGGCTTATAAACTAGTACAGGCCAGCAATCTGTCAAGAGATGAACAGGTCTGTCCACATATCATCTATGCAACACACAAATAGATGGGATGTTCGAATGCGTAGATGGCCAGTAGCCAGATGCCAGATGCCAGATGCCAGATGCCAGATGCGGTGCAGGCTATTGCTACTTAGTTTGCACAGTCACCGCATGCAAAGTCAAAGTCAATCAATAAACTTAGCCAATTTCTAGGGCTATGACGCTCATTTTCCCTCACCCTTACTTTTAACCCTGGATCGGCAAGGCAAAGGCAAGGCAAGGCAAGGCAAGGGCAATGAATGCTATGGTGCTATGGTGCTATGGCTCAGCATGCAGCGACGTCGCTTTTTGGCTTGGCTGTCTCGGTCTCGGCTTGATACTGTGCGAGTACAGGCGATGAGGCGAGGTTGATACATTTGGCACCTGAGTTACAGCAGTCTGGAACGCTGCATGCATGTTTCGGGGTGGTGAACAACGTGGGGCGAATGGCATAAATAATACATAGTCGCCACGGTGCTCGGTTCGATCCACATCCTCCTTGGCGTCGTCCAGCAAGCCCTTGCCAGGTCCAACCAAGTCCAAGAATCCGGTACATGCATATGCACTGTGCATCTATTTGCCGGGGATCGCTGAAGTCTTCCGCTGCGACCCGTTGCGATGCGTTGCGTTGCGTTTCGCAGCATCGTTGTCGCCATACATAGCCACATTTCCCAGCTGCTAATACAGGCCCGTCTGCATTAACGGCATGGCCCCCTCACTATAATGAATGCCATGGGTCTGCAGCTGATTCACATCACATGCAGGTGGCATGCCCACATGCATGCATGCTTTCGACATCTATCTGACAAACGCTTTAACGTTGATGTTATTACTTGAACTGCTGAAACATGCAGCATAGCGATGCGTGCGTGTGGTGTGACGTCAGGACATAACGCCTTAAAGGTTATTAGTTACCCCGCGCTTCATGACCTTCATGACGCGTTCCCCCTCCTTTTGTTGCTGCTCAGTTGGGTTGTTGCCATCTGGCTTGGCGAGCTGGAAACAAAGAGAACGAGAAATCAGCGATCAATCCTCATCCTCATCGACTGCATATCCGCCTGTGATTTGACACCTCTCCCCTCTTTTGGCTTCTTGTTCTCGTGCACTTCTACCCAGCGACGTACTTCTTGGCTATCTGTGTACATCAGATCATCACTGAAAAGACGGCGTAGATACCTAGCTATCCATCCATCTTGCTGGCTTCTCTCGCACGATGCTTGTATCGGCCTCACCTGGAAGTAAGAGTGGGACTGCGACCCCTGCAGAGGAGGCTAGCGGGTACTTGCTCTTGACGATCGAGCATGCCGAGGTCAAGCAGGTGAGCTCGAGCGGTCCATGCGACCTCGACCTATCGCATGCTCAACGGCGGTCGTGGGCATGTATCACGGCTACTGATCTGGGATCGTATGTCTTCAGTTGTTCGATGAGGAAACGATGACTCTTGCTCGAGGCGAATTCCGGTGAGCTCAGCTTCCCGAAGTTCAGTCCAGTCCCCTTTGCGATCAAACCGAGATTCAAGAGGACACAGCTGATCTGAGGCATATCATGAAACTGTTTTCCCACCTCTGTAGCCTCGAATGCGTCTCCCTTTCTATCCCTGCAGAGATCGGCCGTCAGACCGCCAACCCTTTCTCGCGGTCTCCCTCCGATCCGCCTATACCGACACACGATTTCTGGCTGGTAATCAAAGTCGGTCCGACATTTGAGATGCCCCTTATTCCAACTCAGCTACTACGCCCTTCTTCTACCAGCACCGGCACAATAAAAGGCCAAGATGGGGAAGTTGTATATGCTGCTGAATCACCTCATGTACCGGGGGCGTCTGTACTCTTCAAGTTGCCCACTCCGCGTTCTCAGGCAGACTTGGAAGATCTCGACTCCTTTGAGATCTTGTTGAGGCAATACGGATCTCTGGGCGCCGAATCCACAGCTCTATCAAATATCAACCCCGCTTCTTTTCAAAGTCCAAGTTCTAATTCAGCGGCCGCCTCACGAGGACCTCCAGCAGGTAGTGGGACGGCATCACCTCCCTTGGCTCCGGAGGAGCTACGTGGTCAGATCGTATTGATCAACGAAGACAACGGCGAAGTCGTCGGTCAATTCGATCAGCAGATAGACTTGGAAGAAGATGCAAAGCTCGCAGGGGAAGATAAGAATAAACCAGTCGTCTTGGACTTTGGGCATCTCAGGGAAGGCCAGGATGCATTGAGAGTCAAGGTGAAAGCCGTTCCGGAGGAGGATCTGGACGACTGGCTATTGCGAGGCGCACATAATATCAGGTGAGCACACAGATGAGATCATTGTATCCTGCCTATTCGGTCTGTGATACACGATGAAAGGAAGAACCTTTCCCTCAACTTCTGAATCGGTTGTCCTGCTCCTTCTCTTGTGGAGATCGAATTGTCCGTCCCCGATCTCTTTCGCGGACCGTTCTGGTCAAGGTAAATTAGACGTGTGACAGGGACTGATACGGACCTCATCTCCCGCATCACCTTCCATAGCAAAGGAATCTTATCCTTCGGCTCATGGTCGTCTCGTCAAATGTTATCGGGCGCAGATCGGTATATCAAGACGTCTACACCCAGGCCTGAACCTGTTCATTTCTCACCTCAGACCAAAGAGGGTTTCGTCAAATTTCACAGCGGTACCGTCAAAGTTGCTACCGTCACCAAATCTACCGTTGGAAAGATTCACAATGTGAGTATAAGCAGAGAGGCTGGACTATCGTTATTTCTCCCTCCCTTTCCGTGGATGATTCCCTCTTCAAATTGCCGTCAGATCAACGAACACATCACTCTGTGGTTGTAAAACGTCAAAATACTGATTCGCCAATCGCGCTGCAAATCTAGGCCATCTCCAATGTCGCCGAGAAGACGTACGTTCACGGCGTACAGCCCGCTGTCAGCGCATACCGACGTGGATCCACTCCTGGTGCCCCACCTCTTCCGCCTCGATCACCTCACTCAGCGCCTATCCCAATGAAATCACCAGGTACAGCCCCGCCTGTCCCTTCCAAACCTGCTCACCTGCATGCGCCGCCTTCTCCTCAGAATACCTATGGGTATAACATGGGCGTTTCTCCGACAGCGTATAGCCCGAGCTCGAACCGAGCGCAGACTGTTGCTGTTCCCACTCAGGCCGAGACGCTCTTAGCGTCCGAAGAGCGGTATCAATATCAAAACCCGCCATCGTACTCGGAGAAATTCTCCGCCGAACCTGGCATGATCAGTGCGAACGCTTCTCCGGGCGCTTCAAGGCCCGGAACTCCAGGCGCTGGAGTCGGAGCAGGAGCTGGACCTGGTTCAGGAGTTGCGCCTCCACCCGTGCCGCCTAGAAAGAAGAAATTGCTGGGCAGATTGTTGTTGGCCGGAGAGGTGGTTTTGACTAGCCTGGAAGCTACGGCTCATGACCTGATCAACAACGGGACTATCGCGGCGTCATCTGCGGCTGGGTGAGTGGGGCTGTTCATGGTATACCGCACGCCTACCCTTGTAACACTATCTCGCACCTCGGACGACTTGGGTATACGCTCAATGCTGACCAGTTTCGTTTCGTGCCTTGTCATCATCGTCGCAGACACAAGTACGGCCCAGACGCAGGACAAGCTACGGCCCTCGTCGGCGGCTCAGTCAAGAACGTAGCCGTTGTCTACATTGACGTAGCCGGCGTAGGTCGTCGAGCGATCCTCAAATCCACTGCGAAAGGGTTCGTTCGCGCCAAGCTGAAAGACGGCGAGACGGTCCAACTGCAAGCGGAGGGCCACGGGCAGGATATCAAACCTGGTGAAGTTGACGTCAAGAGGGAAGGGGCGGAGATCGTCGTGGGGATGCCGGAGATCGAGAGCTCGGCTGTGAGCTCGGGGGTAAATACGCCTAACAGTAGGGGCGTGGGTGCAGGTGCTGGTGTAGGATCGGGTATAGGCGTTCCGTCCAGGGAGAACGACGCGTACAGGAGGAGGTAGGAACGAAGGTGGTCAGGACTCAACTCGTCCGCATATCTTCGTTGAATGAACCGGACAGGAACAACGGTGACGGTCAAACGGCAAGCCGGAATGCGATCGGAAGGTAATCAGAGATACTGTACTTACGCAAGATTTGGAATATATATATATATATATATACGACAAACACGGCCATACGAAGGAAGAAGGAACGATACGGCAAGGACTGACGCGGAAGAATCAGAGTCCCCAGTCTACGATACCATCCTGTGTCAGCTACGGCTACGATTACATATTGTAAATGTCTATATTTGTACAATATCGTTGTGTATGAGTCAGCTATAGACAACGAAGAACGCATATAATCACAGGTTTATGCATATCTACAGTACATGGATAATAATTATGATGGTGCATCATATACTTTATTCTTACTCTTACAGGCTCTTACGAGGCTCTTTCGGCGTCTTGTGAGCTTTGGTCATTCGTTTCATGAGTCATGAGTGGTTGTTATTTCAGTTGTTTTAGTTTAGTATCCTATCTACAGTATGTGATGCGTGATAAAGGTATGATACATATACTACAATACATTACAATACAATGTTTCGAGGATGCTGGAAGGAACATGTATACATACTATAGGTATCCCATCTTACCCCTTGTCTCCCCTCATTCTTGCGCTTTTCGCCCAAAGCTGGTTCGTAAAGTACGGGGACTCAACTGATCGCTCGTTATACGACCCCGCTGACCTTCACCTACTGTCTCACATACTACGTCGGATCCCAGTACCCTGTTGACGTTACGGCCTTCAGTCCATAGCAAGAAGGGGTCATAATACGTACCGTACCACGATAAGCACTGTATGTACTCGTGGGCTTCAGTATGTGGCGCGGTCTCTAGTATGGTTATGAACTCGCTCGACGGGGCGTCCTGTTCTTGCTCTGCTTGCTCCCGCGAAAGCTGGCGCTAGCGCCAGCGGCAGCGTCGTTGGTGGTAGGATCTTCACCAAACGAAAGCTGCTTTTGCGCCGTTGGGTGCGGATGCGGTGGCATGAATCCGGGAGTATCACCACCGGCAGAGTGTTCTTCGAGCGGTGAATCTGTAGGTGAGGAGAAGGTCGAAATCTGCCAAACGGAAAACGCATATACCCCGATCCCCACGACGTACCAAATAGTCGAGAAGGAGTAGGTACCGTGAACCAAGACGTGCGATGAAAATTTCAGCTCCATCGTCCGCACACTTTGTAATTAAACAGACAGACTGCACACATCGTGTGCCTCGTTCTTCGTGACTGACGAATGGCTAAAACGAAAACACACTTACCACCGGGCTACCCTCACCACCACCCTCGCCCTCGCCCTCGCTTTCGCTGAGACGACGCTTGATACCGGCCACGTACGGCGCCCAGGATTCGCTTGGGACAGCCTTGAGCGCCATCAAATCGTCGCAGGCTGCGGGACCATTGGATGGTATGCATACCAAGCGTTACGATGTTTTTTTTTTTTTTTGGAGATCAACGTGTACGGACACGGGAGCCGGAGCAGATAAGACAAGGAAAGAAGCCAGAAAGATCTGGTCAGCGTTTGTCATATATGGACTTGGACTTGCACAGCTCTCTGTGTATCAGGAGGAGCTTCGCTGCCAACAAAGGACAGACAGCTGAACTCGCTCCAGTCCGCTCCGCTCCCTTGCCTTCACCTCTCTCCTTTATCAGCGTACGACACACGTTCGTCCACGTCCCTTGTCCAGTCATCCCCAAGATGAGCTCCCTGCTCCGTGCTCCGTGTTGTGCAGAACAGATATCCTCGCCCGTGGCTAGAGGACAGAAGCTATTTCGACTCACCTCCCATCGCTGCGCGCACAGTCTCATGGTCCATTTTGTCTTCGTCCTGCAGAGGGCGCGGCGCGGGCGCAAAGATAAGGACATACAAGTGTCAGACCGCCTCAAGCAAACGGCATTACCTTGCAGAGCAAAGTAGGAGCTAGCAACTTGCGGCTGATGACTCACGAGAAGATGTTGGAATCGATTGTAAATATCAGCCATATGTTGGCGGAAGTATCGTCTATAGCGTGATTGCAACGTATTCAATGAACCACTGTGTTAGCTCATATCTCGGAGGAAAGTTTCGCCAACACGTTTAACCTCCAGCACGCTCTGTTCTGTTCTCTGGCTGAGAACAGGGACAGAGGCGAGGTACATCACATCGCTTGGCTGACTGCTGGTCGATTATCGCTCATTGCCGCACCGAGGAAGTACTCACAGACCAGTATATCCGTGCTGATACCACATGTTCCTCAGATTGAGGGCGAGGTGATTGAATTCGTGTTCGAGCGCTACGTTGTTAGTGTCGTGCAGCATTGCTGAATCGAATGCGTTCCGTCGGCTTGGTTCCGGCTGGTGTGTTAGATAGCAGCTGAGCTCTGCTGAATGGATTGCTGCTGTGTGTTTCTCTCCACTGCAAGGCAAGAAATGTATCGAGGTAGCGAATACTCGTAGTACCAGTGAGCTGAGGATAGATACTGTATGTGTAGGTTCAGGTGGCAAGAAATAAGTAGGTCAATGAAAGGCGGCGGGACAGAAATGTAGATAGACGGTTAATTGGATGAAATGCTAAGAGTACGCCACGGCGGGATCATCCGTTTGCCATATATATATATATATATCTACCACTCGTACTCGAGTACAGGACATGTACTCTATCTTCCCACGTTCTGTGTTGTACCAGGCAACGACAAAGGAAGTGTAGGTTTGGAAGAATGCGGTACTCGTACTATCTACTAGTGAGTGGTACTCATAGTCGTACTACATGTACAAGCATACGTACGCGTATTTTGTACCCCTGATCCGTATCTTTGTCTCACGCTCTGGAATATATCGCAAAGATAAAAGATCGATAAAAGGCGCACTGAAGGTGCCCAGGCCAGATTCTGGAACCCAAGCAAGCTTGGCACGATGCTTGAGGCGATCCAGGGGTCGGTCTTTGGCTGGAGATGAGTGAAATGAGAGTCTTCGGCGTTATATGTGTACTTCTTCGGTTATCGCGGAATCCCAAGAAGGCATCCCGGTTGAGCTGCTTCTCGCCGATGGCTGCTGCAAGAGCCGCTGGGCTTTAAACTCAAGCTCAAGCTCAAGAGCCGGCCTGCAGGTGGAAGAAGCGTAAGAAGCTAAGCTCTGAATGGATCGGGTGAACACGCAGCGCCCGTTCAGTTGAATCTTCGTCTGGTCCCACGTATGTATGGTATCCCCGTGCTGCGCTAGCTGAGAGAGGTAAGATTCGCAAGAAGATGCAGCACTCGTTTTGTACGTGGACATACCCTTGATTCACCTCGCAATTGATTTGTGGAAGCATGAAACGCACACGAATGACGAATGACGAGAACAAGTCGCTTCATTCGCTTCTTCTCGTCGTACTCGTTGCTCTTCTCCTTCTCGAAGATCCGACCTCGCCGATTACCCCCGGAACGCTGGTGAAGCGCCGGCTGGGGGCCCGGAGCTTCACCCCTTCTTTCCAGGCACGTACGTACATGCTCGTTGATCGGATTGGGGGTGAGGCTACAGAATTCTACTGAACGTCTGCAGCTGTCTTCAAGTCAAGCAACGCAGACTCTATATGTCGTCACACTACTGCCCATCCCTTATATACAATTGCAATGCAGGAGAGTGTGCAAAGGGGGGGGGGGGGTAAAAATCTGCAGCGCAGAACTTAGATCTCGAACTCAGAATCTCCAGGCGTAAGAGGAGAGAACGATGTCATAGATTCCCACGAAGGATATAGACAGGCACGGGCCAGAAGCCCGCAATCTCGAACTGGGGTCCCTCTGGGAACTGAACTGTCTATCTGGCTCATAACTGACACTCGCGATATGCTTATGACGTCTGGGAAGATGACATATTCGAAGAGTATAAGAAATATAGATCATGTGTTATAGGCCTCGAGCTAAAGGTTAAGGTGGATAACACCTTCGAAGCACTCACCTGCAGGGCATCTGCAGCGAAGACAGGTCTCTTATAGGGTTATACATTGCGCATGGTATATGGACAAGAAAATAATAACATTTTGTGGACACACTGCCGACATTCAGCGGGATCCAGTCCAGCGTAGTGTCGAGGAAGCTGCTGGAGGTTGCAGGACACTTTCACGATAAACCTTATTGATAAGAACCGGAGGTTGATACCGTACAAATACAGATGCAGTATATGATACAATTCCCAAAGAGACGACTTCGATCTGGTACCCCGATTATTGCCTTAGCAAAACCTCGCTGGGATGACTTTGACGGATGTCAAGGACAAGCGGGTCGCGGGTAGGGGAGGTCATGGGTCCATGGTGAACATCATACCGTGATCGGAGCTCGCATCGCTGTCGAGCTATGGGTCGAACGGAACGAATCGCCCTCGTCTCAGCTCTACAACCCTCTATATGGCGCTCGCTGACCCCGATGGTCAGAGAGGCAAAGACCGAGAATAGGCTAGGAACGATATACTCACTTCCATGCCGGTGACATCGTACGGATACTAGTATGGGCATCCATTTCATGAGGCGCGATCAGGGGAGAAACACGGTACAAACCAGTCCAGTGAGCTCTCGCTGTTCGACCTATCGTTTCCTCTCCGCTAGGCGGCCACCCAGCCACGACATATGTGTTGAGAGACAGCTTACATCGTACCACGTCTCATCCGGTCTCAGCATGAATCGAATACGGACGATGTACTTGAGGAAGTCATCGCATGGAATGTGGGTGAGCGAGAGGAGTTCCTCGCAAGCTGCAGTATAGAACAGGGCATTGAGCGGTATGAAATCGCCCTTTCCGAATTAGCAATCTTCGAATCCCCTTCGATTTTGATGTCTCAATCGTTGGCTCGAGTCGCGAGGAGGATGGCTCAAGAGGAGTATAGGGTACGAGAAGAGGCAGAATCGTATGTACCCACCCAGTAGCGCGGCACATTCTGCCCTATCATTCAGTTGACCGTCATCCTGATGCAGTCATATCAATCAGCACGCAAGCGGAGTGATAACGACGGGCTTTGAAGGGTCTAGTCATCCGCGACCGTGTTTCGAGAGATCGCAGGGCTCTCAGGAGCGAAGACCTTGATACCTGTAATGAATGGGAGCAAAGGAACGATACACCAACATTATACTCACAAACAAATCGTTGATCTCCAGATAGACGTCTTCAAACCAGTCTGCGAACCGGCTCCTGCGATGCCACGAGTCAGTGCCAAATCCGGTTCAAGGGTAAGTCTCATTCGTTTCCTCGATCAACACGCCTGTGCAGTCCATTGCATGAACAAGAAAGGTCGGACATCGGGCGGAGACAGACTCACACCCTCTCATATGCTCTAGGATCACCGTAGCCCCATGCCCGTTGCAGTTTCCCCTCGGCTTCGTAGCAGTCATTGATCACTCCGTTGTTTCGCTCTTCGTACGACATACTGCAGCGGTGAGTGAGTGGATAGGTGCGGTCGAGAAGGTTATTGGCGAGGCGACCTGAGAATCAGACAGCACTTCAACTGCGGGTAGTCCCGATTGACTGAGGAAGATGCGCAGGCTACAGTGTGGTCGATCGATGAATGTGATGTACGGGGGCCGTCGATCAGAATGGTAGTCGGTCACGGTGTTGGCTGAGTGAGGCGAAGGGGGGAGTGAGGTAGCTATCGGAATCATTGATGTTGACACTGTATTATATGTCAGAGACTGTGAGTGTGCTGATCACGACTCACAAACGATTAGTCTCGTGCTCACCTTCTCATCTCTTGACGCCATCGAGGCGAGGCTGTGACGAAGTCCCACCAAGATTTTTGTAACTGCGCTCAATGGCTGAGCGGGTGGCAAATCTTTCCCTGCCATCCACCTGTTGATGTCTTTCTCGAACTGATGCGATGAAGTGACTGTCAAGGCCAGGGCCAGGTCCGAGGGGTCACAAGGGCGGCCAAGACACACACACAGACGCGCCCGAATACCTCAATCCTCAGAGGAAGAAAGTTCCAAGAAGAAGAAGCTGTACTTGACTACACGTCCTGTCGGGATGTATCGGGCAAGCGGCGTGAAGATAGAGCTGATATGAGTGAGTGGAAGAGCACAACACGTTGCTGTTCTTGACTGTAGAACCCGAAACGAGAGGCGAAGGTGAAGGCCAAGGTCAATCGAGGCTGTCCAGCTCCGATATTGTAATGCGGTGAATGAGACAGATCGGCAGAGGCGTAGATGGCAATCTGTCATGTTCGATCATCAGATGATGATGGTGGACTTCCTAATTGGAGGTTGTTCGACTGTAAGAAGCAGTAGAGAAGAGAGGCGAGGGAAGGAGGGAAGGCAGAGGGGTCCTTTGACTTTCAGCTCATCTTTACTGTGTTCCCTTCCGCATCTCGGAGCGATGCTTCTCGGAGTGGCGATGGTCTCCGAAAAATACATGCAAGCACTGCACTGTTGGATATCGGAGTTGCCCAGTCCGAAGTGATCTGTCAAGCTGCACATACGATGCGCAGAAAGGTACACTAAGCTTCGGTCATGTCGGACTCGGACCGGACTATGGAAGCCTTACTGATAACAGATCACTCGCTAAGGCACACCGCATCGCCGCCCATACCGATCAATCGTACTCTTGTTGAGGTCCAGATCTGAGTGATGCGCAATGAAATGACGGTGTACTATGTTGTATACAGTAACACGAGGTGGGGGATTGCGTTAATGAGCTTCTACACGCGAGGCGTGGAATGTCGTTCATTTACGGAGCACACACGCTAGTTAGTCTTGACTGCTCTTCATGCAGGCCAGTGAGCAGTTCAGAAATGGCATGTTCTGCGAGACGTGAGCACAGCTAAAGAAGTGCTGTCGTGATGTGTGTGTGTGTGTGTGTGTGTGTGTGTGTGTGTGTGTGTGTGTGTGTGTGTGTGTGTGTGTGTGTGTGTGTGTGTGTGTGTGTGTGTCTTTGATGCTGCAGAATCATAGGTCTGCACCGCGTTGTCCTTATGGTCGGTCTCACTGCCCTACTGCACGGTAGCAGATCCATTGGTCATCGGCTCACCGTGCGTCGCTCGCCGTGCTGGGAGAGGACAGGAAGTTGTCGGTTAGTGATCTGATCGATGTCCCGACGAGTTAGTCCAACAATTCAATCCAGTTCAATCCAATCCAATGTAATCCAAACCAATTCGATCCATCTGCATGCTCTCTGGTCTAGCCTGCACATCCCATCCTATCCCATCCAAGCCACTCAACCATTCGGGTCTGACACGATCTATTCCTCGTCAACCTGCTCAGCTCGAGCATAAGACTGTCCTCCCAACTCCTTCTCGAGACCGTTGTAAGGGTATGATCGCTGAGCGACAGGTCGTTCGGGTCTCGTGCTGATGAGAGCGTAGGATGCGACGCCGATCAACCCGAAGGCGATGGAGAGCTGTATGAGATGACTCGCATGTCAGTGGAACGTCCGATCGCAGCTCGCGTATAAGGACGTAAGAATTTCAGTCCGCTATGACGAAATCGACGGGACGAGAAGAGAGCTGTAGTACGCGATGTTTTCCGTACCTTCACTCACCTGAAGAAGAGCGCTCCATGGAGAAGTCTTGTGGACATCAGGTCCCCACATACCGATAGCATCTTCCTCCTCGTGCATCTATGAAGTGAAACATACACACGATCAGCGTACTGTTCAACGCAGGGGCGAGCGGTTGACGGGCAAAGTGCCTGTTCGCGCGAGACCATCTCCCGCCCTTGCATCCCGTCCAGTAAAATAGCCTCATCCGAGTACACCTTAGGGTTTGCGCTACTGCCTTCGGCGCCTGGCCTGACAGGATCTTCTACCACCTCAAACTATACTTGACGCCATCTCACAGCTCCACTGAGTATGGTTGCTTTGCCCGAGATACAAGTGCTTTGAATGCAGATATGATAAGAGGAGACTCACCACCTCCCCAAAGTTCTTTCGCTCCTGTCTGTCCCACCATCCAAATGGCTCTCGCTGTTGGATAGAAACGTAAGGGAGTTGAGGGTACCCATTCACTTTTCGGCCCCGAAATCAAACGCAAAAGGAACGAAGAGAAAATCAGTATCGTAATCTCCGCGATCCGAGATGCAAAGCTTTGTTTATGGCGATCGCAGGAACATACGTTGAGGGTCGATTTCCTCGCCTGGTGCAAGGTTTTGAGGGATATAAGAAGTCTGAGCCTGGTCAGGCGTGCCGGAGGTCGTGATGGGCGCAGAACCGGATGAGGCGAATCGGGGGCCTTGTGCCCTCAGAGCGGTGGGAGCCTGAGCCGCTCGTCGAGGAAGCGCCGTTCGAAGAACGATGGGTCGGAACATATTTGTAGGAAGCAGCAAGATGATGGAAGTGTGCAATCGATGTATATCTTCTAAGTCGATGATGGTGAGATGGGTGTGTGTACCGATATGATGTTAAAGACGGTGTCGCGAATGGTGAGCAAAGGGGACGATGCTATTCGAGCAACGGATTTGAACGGTATCCCTCAAAAATAGGCTTCCAGTTCTTCGCGGCGTACCTATTTATCTTGATCTACCGCTTAGTTAGGCGCGAGGGTGTTGCCACCACAAGTCAACAAAGCGCGCGAAGGTGAAGTGGGACATTGGTTTGGATATTTCCAAACATTGTGACATTCCTCGTACATCCATATTCTGGTACACTTGAGCTTCATCGCCTTCTCATCATCGCGAGACCAACATAATCGTATGTTCGAACACCGCTGATCGATCGATCATCGGCTGTTGCAAGGTTTATTTGGGCAGAGCTGGACCAGAACGGAGAGGACTTTGTCTTCGCCCTTGTGCTTGCGTTTGGACAGGCAGCGAGCGGGCCGGTCATAGCGGAATAAACCTTCAATCATGTCGCTTCGTCTTCGTAAGTCACGTCTGTCTCCTTCTGTTCGCGAGCTACTTGAGGCGATGCAGCAGGCGGGTGCATGCTCATCGTTCTTATGATCACCATTATTAATATAGCGAGTCAGAACAAATTCCGGCCAACGGTCAAACCAGGTCTGAAGAAAGCTGGACCACCAAGACCCGCTCCATCCGGACCTCCATCTCAGGCGCAGAAGTCTTCCGTCCCCGCAGCTTCTTCGTCTCAGCCTAGCGCGGCTGCAGGCCCACCCTCTTCGCAGACTCCTTCTGCAGGTCCATCAGCGGCCTCGTCTTCGCAGACAGCCGTAGCTGGACCATCATTGTCCTCCCCTCAAATCTCACAGACCTCAACTGTCGTCCCTACTCAACTCTCGCCATCAACAAGCCGGAGTAGCCTACAGCCTAAGCCGATATCCTTGGCGCAGATCCAAGCCATAAGAGCATCAAAGCCTCCTTCATCCTCAACATCGAACGCGCAGGCTTCCCCTCTGCCAGATGTAGCAGCTACAGATCCTGCGGCTTCGTCAGGAGCAACGCCGGCCAACGTATCCTTTCCTTCACTTCCAGCACCGCCAGCGAAGACTCCGCAGATCCCTTCCCAAACTTTTGTTTCGGGAAGCTCGACTGCCGACGCGTCCACCTCGGCCTCTGCCTCTCGACCAGCGCTCCCGACCCAGAAATTGTCGCTACTAGATGCCGCTCGCAATCACTCGTCTAGCGCCCCATCGCCGGGCTCAATCCGTAGAGGAACGCCATCCGTTTCCGCTCGGTCTATGCGAGCGCCGTCCATGACACCAACCCCAGGCAGAGCCCCTTCGATGACTCCTCAGCCGCAACGAGCTCCCTCAGCATCTCCACATCCTCAAAGAGCCCCTTCGGCTTCGCCTCATCCACAAAGAGCACCTTCCGCATCTCCCCATACACAGAGTCAGAGGTTGCCACTTGTAAATACCCAACAACAACGAGAATCATCGTCGACTCCCCAGGCACCTGCAGCGCCTTCTTCCTTATCTCCCTCTCTGGCTATGTCTACCGCTCCAACAAATAGCTTCGGATTCCCTCCTTCTTTAGGCACAACTACTGCTGCTGGCCCTTCTCGAGCTGCTTCAGCCACACCTGCTCCACCCGACACGGCCGCTTTGGCTGCGGCTTTGGTGAACAGTATTACTGGTCCTCAAGTTCCAGCTCAACCGGTACGGAAAGGCAAACGGCGGGTAGTGCAAGGTCGTGCTCAGCCTGCTAAAGGCAGTGTTCTCGATGATTCGCAACAAACACGAGCTCACATACCCCGTCGGCCCAAAAGTACGGCAAGACCTGGTCGTGCTACGACAGAAGAACGGGGAACGAGTGACGACGAAGACCAAGACGACAGCGAATTTGAAGAAGGGGATGATGTCGATAATTTGGACGAAAATGGGAAGCGAAAGAATGGGACCGGCAGTAAACGGAGTAATAGGCCTTCAAAACGCGTGAGAATGAAAAGACCTAAACCTCCTACAGTCGCCACAATATCGTTACGGGAGATGGTGCCTGATGAGATGGTGGGAGACAAGGTGGATGAGGTTGTCATTACAATGGGGGATCTGGCGACGACGTTGGCATCCCAGGGGAAAGTGACACAGCGAGCTATCAAGATCGATGAGTTCAAGCGGAGCGAATCTCTCAAAAAACGGGAAGCGAGTCGATTGCGTGCCGAGCATAACTGGCGTCGTAATCAGATCAAGAGGCGGAAAGTCCGCGCAACAAAGAACCGGGATCGTGCGAGAAGGAGGGAGAGACTAGGTCAATTAGGCATGGATGAAGGTGCTGTCAGTCCCGACGAAGAAGACTCCGATGAAGAATACGAGCCTGAGCCCGAACGTTTGACACCGGAATCTACGCCTGAACCCGACCATGGAAGACTGAATAGCCAGGCACCTGAAAGAGCTGAAGGCGATGACGCCGACGATGATGTTGAAACTGTACAAGGAAGGGAAGATTGGGAGATGGAATCGGACGCTGAGGCTGGCGAGGATGGGGAGGATGGGGACCTTTTCGATGGAGCCAGCCAGGCTGGGGGGTCCATGTTAAACGGTGCAGGGCTCGAAGATGATGGTGCCGCCCAAGCAGCAGAAGACGAAGATATGGCCGCACTAAGAGCCGCAGGATTCCTTGTTACCGAAGACCAGCAAGACGGCGGGAACGATGGATTTGGCGGAGACGATGGTGATGACTACGATGATGACGATGAGCCTTGGCTGCGAGGGGAGGAGCCCGATATCGAAGGATACAGGCAGGCTTTGGAGCAGAGGAGGCGAAGGGTCATCGAGGATCATGATAGAGATGACCAGGAGATTGTGGAAGTGGATGATGAGACGAGGTTCATAAATTCTGCCTCGTTCTCGAAGTCGACGAGACCGCAGAGGTGGACTCAGGTTGAGACGGAGCTTTTCTATCAGGTATGCAAGGGTACCCTCGGCGTTCCCATCGGCAAGACGCACGGATCTTAGCGCTGACTAGACGGTTGATTTTATGTCTTGCGTTTGTCATGTAGGTGCTCGAGGAGACGGGCGAGAATTACACTTTGATGAAGGCTTATTTCCCCGGTCGGACGGTCAAACAACTGAAATTGAAGGGATTGCGTGAGAACAAGAGTAATCCCGATAAGATGACGGCCGCTATCATGGCTCGCAAGCCGCTTGGTGAGTTACGCTCGTTGTCTATTCCACCATTACGTTTCGGCACTATCAGCCGCCGAAACGGAAAGAGAGGAACCAAAATCATCTGTTAAGGCTCTCAAGCTGATGTTGTTATTTCATCCACTTATGCATTCAGACAAGGAATATCTCACGAAAGCGGCTGGATACGATCCGAACAGAGCATGGGATCGCGAAGAAGCGCTGTTCGAAGAAGCTCGAGCTGACGCCGACAAACTCAGACGACTCGATTCTCTCAGACCTGGTGAAGGTGATGATGACGATGGCGAAGGAGAAAGAGAGTATGACATGGGAGCGGACATGACGTTTGATGACGATGGTAAAGATGGGGAGGACAAAGATGATGATGGTGATGATGGCAAGGAGGATGAGGTAGATGGGGACGGAGACGCGCAAGAGGAAGGGGAGGGATATCATGATGATAGATCGGGCGATGAGGAGGCTTACGAATGATCAAGCGGCCAAAGGCAAGTCGGCGAGACCGCCATTGATGGACTTGCGGAGATTGTATGAGGAAGGATTATTGTATCATTTCATTGTATGGTCTGTATCTTCTTCGATACATGAGATTATACGATCCTATGCTTGACAGTCCGAGGTAATGAGTGAGTACATATGCATAAGACACAGTTACTTATATATACTCGTACAGGTAATGGATGGACCTGATGCACCGTACGTTATTGCGCTGAGAGAAAGACCCCACGATTCGATCAGGATCTCTTGCGCTCTGATCTTGTTCCAGCCTATTCAATGGTCAACCATGAATGATCCCCCTAGTTATGACAGGAGCGAGCCATGAGTAAGATGAGAAATCAGGGATGCATGATCGTTTCGTTAAGTGGTCAATATTAAGAGAAGAGTGGATAAGGGCGAATGGATATGTACAAGAAGAGGATCGTTCCGACATTCAATCGTGAAGCCAAGCAAGTGAGCAGTGGTATTATGACACTTCTATTCTATATGAGTCGGAGTTGGAGAGGAATCTTGTAGCTTCTTCAACGATCCTGCACGCATAACGTCAGGCACGGCCATTTTATCCTTCCTCACTATCTAAGAGGTCGTCTTTCCGGCAGCGGCAGGCGGTACCGAGGTCGAGGCCTTCTCGCTCCCACCACCAACACCAGCACCGCCAGCGTCAGGCTTGGGGCTGGTAGAGGCAGCTGGTCGTCCGAACCAACCACCGCCCGAACTCTTCTCTTTCTTCTCCTTCTCCTTCTTCTTGCCGGCGTTCATGACAAGTCTGAACATTGTTTAGCATGTCCAAAGGGGAAGGATGATGAAGATCAGCACCATCATTTGGCAATAAGGTTCGTGAAAGCCATACATTGAGCCTCGGGCTGACGAGGCAGATAGGTAGACTAGGATGTCCGTCACTCACCGCTCGAGCTCTCGTCGCTCGTCATCTGATTCGTCGGCCTGAACGTCCTTGAATATTCCACCGATAGTCATGATAGCCTTTGCTCGCTTGAGCGCGACATCTTTGTGGATCCCAGGCTCGTACAAAACCCGGTCGACGACGACGTTTAACACCTAAATGAAAGAATGACCGAAGCACAGTAAGCGCTGGTCCTATGTCTTCTATTCATCGTCGGAAACAGTTCGCACTCACGTTGATCACCTCCCATCTTGTCGCTCTCCAGGTGGTCAGAAGCATTTTGCTAGATACTTCCTGGGCGAGAGCTTCGATCTCCTCCGGCGTTGCGTCTCCCTTCGCCTCGAGTCGTTCCAACTCCTGCATAGCGCTCTGTACACCGACACTGCATGTATCGACAATTAAAATGTAGACATATCAGTCGATCTTGCAACACCTCTACTTGACAAGCCTTTGCCAGCAGAAATGTTCACTCACGCGGATCCAAGCAGACCCCAACCTTCCTTGACCATACCACCCTTCTCTTTCAGCCGGCCGAAGAAACCACCACCGAAGAATTTCTTGGCTTTCAGGAAAGTGCCAGCTTTCGTTATATACACTTGAGAGATCGTATGCAGCATCTGTGCGAATTCCACGAATGCGGTTCAGCTAATAAGCATGACATCCAACAATCCCTGTCAGCTGAACTCACCTCTACGCCGAATGATTCCAGCTTGAGATCCTCCGCTTCAATCCTGATTCTTGACTCAAAGACCTTTGTCTCTGGGTCGTCCTTCTCTCCGGGGTGCTTGGCATCGACGAAAGGTCGGATACGCTGGATGAGCTTTTGCACAAGCTTTTCGACTCTGTGAAGTTTCGATATGAGCTTCCATTTCAACAGCCGGCGGCAACTAGCAAGCTCACCTTTCCTCCTTCTCAGCCTCCTGCTTCTTCTCCAACTCCTCGAGCTTAGCTTTTTGCTCAGGGGTAAGTTTAGGTTTTCCCTTCTTATCCTTCTCCTTGCCAGATCCTCCCGCCGAAACCGATACGGATCCAGAGGCGGAAGCGGAGGCAGAACCAGAGGTGGAGAACGAGGTGTGATGAGCGAGGGACGTGTTGCTCTCCTCCGCAGCCGCATTGGCAGCTCCGGCAGCGGTAGGGTTCACGCTGGCACCTTCGGAGGCAGTAGTGGTGGTAGCTCCCGCGGCGGCGGCAGCAGCGAGCTCGGTTTCGCCGGGCACGGTTCCAGTCGTATCATTTTCAGAAGCCTCTTTGGCAGCTTCCATCTCTGCTCGTTCTTCGGGCGTCATGACGACATCCATTGTAGACGTGAAATCTGTACGCCACTGTCAGCTATATGCTTGCCGGTATCTGCAACCTCAAGCTCACCTTTGACCAGAGCAATCTCCCCAATGTAGTCGAAGAAAGCCTCCCCTCCAAAGATCTTGCCAAAGATTTCTTGTGGATCTTGCATCTCCGCCTCGGGCCTGTTCATACCATCTTTACCGACCTTGTCGTAGAACGCTCGGGTGTCGGCATTGGAAAGGATCTGGTACGCCTCGCCGATCTCCTTGAACTTATGCTCGGCCTCTTCCGAGGGACTGAAAAGCTAGGTCAACAAGCTGCCTTTGCAAGCCTGGAGAACAACGGACCACATAGCTTACTTCTTGTCTGGGTGGTATTTGATAGCGAGCTTACGATACGCCTTCTTGAGCCTGAGTGACGGGTATTCAGTATTTGTTATCCTTTATGTAGGGGAGACACCATACTCACTCGATATCGGTCGCCTCCGGGGTAACGCCAAGGAGATCGTACAGCTGCGTGTCTTTAACTTTCTTGGACATTGCGAGTTGCTGTTGTACTTCTTGTTCCGATGAGCCCGGTCAGTGAGTGGTATGCTCTGGCAGTATATTGGTGAGTGTTTCTAGCCGCTTGAAAGGAATGGGCGGAATATTGTTGTTGTTCTGTGATAGAGACGGAAGATGAAGATGAAAAATCGAAAGTTCGGAATGAGGAAGAGCACGGTCGGTTTATGCTTTTAGTTGGTTGTGCTGATGCCAAAATGACGTTTGCTATGTTTGCTATTGAGAGAGCACAGCACTAGAAAATAACAAAAGAGCTTGGATTATGTAATATTGTGTACCCAGGATCATGCCGTGATATTCACGTGATCTGGATGTTGGCGTCTGCGCAGCAATGCGGAGGCAATAATAAAGATGGTGGATGATGACTACGACTGCGAAATACACAATCTTGCTTCTTGCTTGAAGAGAGACAGACAGTCTCCCGCATCCCATATCTCATGTTGTGGTCGACTAAGAAGACAAATCGCAGCTCCTTTTTAGCATATCTGTTAGCGTAGATCCAGCTACGTACCCACCCTTTCTTATTTCTCCTGTTTTGAGCCATTTTACAACTGTTACTGTCGGCGGGAACGTACGGTAGAATCCCGCCTTGCTACCTCGGCGCCTATCTCATCCCAACTCTGGCTGCAGACATATCACTGGATCGAAGACTAGATCAATCATCAGTCCGTCATCCCTTGACATCTATCCTCTGTTCTGGTCATCCTCAAGACAAAGAGGTCGAACGAACCATAACCGACACAATGCACCTATAAAATCAGCAACAAGCAAGACCTCTATCTATCAAGCAACGGCAACGACGGCGAAGACAGTCGAGCCCCCGTTCGTCTGTTAAGCAGAGAAAGAAGTGTCAGTCAGCATCGACATCATGGAAGACCCAACACCGATGGCAGGCCCATCAAGGTCTCGAAGGCAGGTCGATAATAACGATATAGCACACAAGATCGTAGCGCTGCAGAGGAAGAACGCTTCTCTCCCTCCCGGAGAGCGTAACGGGCCTTCTTCTACAGCCAGGTGAGCTCACTGACCTTCAAAAGTTTATCCGGGATGAGACAGGGGACTGACTCGCCTTTTGATATACTATATCCAATATCCAGAAGCTCGAGCAGAAGAGCCGCAGAGAGTTCAGAGCGGGATAGAGAATACTCAAGAACAGGTTATCCTCAGATAGGCGGTCTGCCAGGCTCGGGATCAAGCAGACCAAGTCCCCAACCACCACCATCGTATGTGCCGTCTTCTTTTCCCGCCTCTTGGTATTCCCTGGCAGATCTACTCTCTCCTCCAACTTCTCTTAATTTTTTTTTTTTTTTTTTTTGAATTTCACAGTCTAACGAACGTGGTGACGCTGATCTACGAATTGACAAATATATCTATTCTAGTCCATCAAAATCTCGCAATCCACCTCGCAACCCGTCTTCGCCTCGACCCCCCCATTCTTCCTTACGATCACCAGCGGAGATCAACGAGTTCTCCCGCGGGCCTGTACCCGGCCCTTCAAGTAGAGCATTATTTGACCCTTCGAGACCCACAGCTCCTCAGCTGGCTAAGCTAGACCGCTCACCTCGTCCTTCACCACCTCAGCTCGCTACCCCTGCAGTACCTGATACGGAAGACAGAGATCGACCTCGACGCAGGCTTGACTCGAGGAGGAATGAACCCTCCTCCACTGGGAAGAAGCTGTTCGATCCCAGTATACATGATCCTCATCATTTCTCAGCGCCAAGACCGACTATAGCTACACCTCCAAACGGTCTTGGGGTCTTAGCTGACTCGTCAGAGGCGGGCAGCAGCAGCAGGTCCCTCCTTCGACGGGCTGCTCCGAGTAGAACGCCTGAAGAGGAAGCTGATCGTGAAAGAGAAAGAAGGAAGCGAAGAGAGGGGAGTGAGAGGGGCAGCTTACCCAGCAAGAGAAAGGATAGTGATCAGAAATCAAAAGGTTCGAGGAGTAGTGAAGGCAGCGAGAGCTTCAAGGATCGGGAGAGAGGAAAGGGAAAGAAGTGAGTCATATTCATCTTTCAGCTTTCTCAAGCTTGACTCGTGACTGACTGTCCCACAATCGCAGCGATACCGGTGTCAAGCCGATCTTGAAGAGAATCCACGACGAAATTAAAGAGCTTGAACAGGAGTTGATCGAGATGCATCGTAAGATGGCCCAAGATCCCGAAGCAGGAATATCTGTTCTTTTCGACAGGTCATCTGGCTCGTCAGACATATACAGCAGAAACAAGAGAGAAGTGACCGAAGGTGTAGAATCGGCTGCTTGGATTGATTTGATCGCGAAACATAAGCGGTAAGTCAGCAGCGGAGGCGCTTCCGTCTGATGACTATGTTAAAATAAGTGACTAATATGTTGTCATCGGCAGGCTGGCCGAATTGCATGATCATTTCCTCATAACCCTGTTCGACCCTCTTGTGCCGTCTTCATACCATCAGCTGTCCGTCAAGTACAACATTCCCTCGCGACTTTGGCAAACGGCATTTCACCTTCTCCTTGAGCGACTACGACACGCGTGGATGTCTAATCATCCGACTGCCCTCGACCTGCTCACAGATGTGGTCTACGACGCCTATCGATTCTACTCGGAGTTGTTAGAGAATCAGGCTTTGTGTAACTTCCGGACGGCATGGATCGAAGCTTTGGGTGACTTGGCCAGATATCGAATGGCGATCGCCTCGCATGTCCAGGAAGCATCGACATCCAGGTCCGATGCTCAGTATAAAGGGCGCATTGATGTCGACACCGATGGTCATGGACAAAACGTAGCTCCGGAGCCATCGGGAGCGAGTATCGGGGCTGAGGTAGCACAGAGCTGGGATGTGGAAGACAAAGAGACTTGGAGGACCACCGCCAGGGATTGGTACACAATGGGAATCACTGAAAAACCGGGTGAAGGTCGGTTGCACCATCATCTGGCGCTTTTGTGTCGAGACGTCAAAGGGGAAGAAGGACGGGCCTTGCATCATTTCGTGAAGAGGTGAGTCCGCAATCTTTGCTTCTGTTCAATCGAGTGATATCTAATATGAACCATTCCAGCTTGACGGTGACGCACGAGTTCCCTACATCCCGAGAATCGATTCTGCCTTTGTTCGACTCCGCACTACAGTCCAAACGGAGTTTACCAGATGCGACCGCCAACGACCTCTTCATCCGTCTACACGGTATGCTATTCACCAAGATCTCTCTCGACGATTTCCCGTCGGTTATGTCACGTTTCATGGAGCGGTTGGAAGAAGATGCCAGTCTTGATGGGATCAGCAGGAAAGTGTGCATAGGCCAGACCGAATGGATGATCATGGGTGCTGTCAACTTGGCGAGTGTTTTGCAATATGGCTCCACCAGCGGTGTCATCCGCAAGGCGCTCTCACAGGAAGGTGCGGAAAGGAGACGTGCTCACGCCGCTGTCGAAGAGGAGGAAGAAGGCGATGAGGGCGGTGATGGGTCCGGAGGATTTCCTTCGGAGGGGTTGGTACCGGAGTCTGCCGACATGGCTCTGCAACGTTCCACCTCACCCATGCCACTGAACGGAGACAGCCCGATTCCGGCTGTACCGGAGGATCCACCCCCTATTACGTTCATGTACGCCCTGCAACTCGCTTTTCAAGTTTTTGACTTTACTCTGGCCCACCCTAACCGAATCCAAGGATTCCATCAAGTTCTCAACCCGTATATCACCATCTTCCTCACTTTCCTATCCACCCTGTTTCGCCAAGCACACGTCGGAGCCTCCCTAGCAGATCACGTGCCATGGGATAATCTCGTCAAATTTCTCAACTCGTCAAATATAGAAATCACCGAGGAGAAGCGGCTCGCCACAGGTCCACCCTTGCCCGAAGACTGGCTGTTGAGGGGTATGGAGTGGGTTGGCCGAAGGGTGTATGAACGTGGATTTTGGAAGGGTAAATCCTCTTCGCGAGGATCGAGCGGCGGCATCGTCCAGCCTCGTTTGGGCGGCGGCGACCGATTCTCATCCGAGATGGATGTCTTGCTGGCCAATTTTGAACCGACACTGGATATCTCCGAAGGCGTAGTCGATGACGAAGTGCCCGATAATGACGGACCAGGGGAAGTGAACAAGCGCCGATGGAAACGCGTGGCTTGGGCCGCAGGAGTCTTAGTCAAACATGTCGATGGACTGGAATTGCGTGAAGGCAAGATCGCCATTGAGGGTACCCTGAAGGAGAAGATGGAAATTATTCAGAGGGAGAAAGAGATGGAGCGCGAGGAGGAGAGGAGAAGAGAGAAGAGGAAGATGGAGAGGAGGAGGGAAGAGGAACTGGCTCTCGGGCTAGACGAGATGGACGTTGAAAGACATGGGTATGGCGCTGGTGACTATCCCGATAGCGTTGAAGGAGAGGATGATCCAGAGTTGGCTGCGCTACGGGTGAGTGGGCTTGTCCGCCTCATGTATCCATGCGCTGTGTACCATGAACCGAGAGGATGCTGGTACTCATTGTTGGTTTGACTGGTGTGCCATCTACAGAACCGCCGACGCGAACTACAAGGACTCCTCTCCGATCCCTCATCCTCTGCCGCCCCGCAGCAGGCTGCCAAACCTGCAAGGGCATCGCGAAAAAGACGATCAGCGCTCCACGTCGTACAGGGCTACACGATGCTGTTATTCGACACCAACGTCTTGGTCGATTCGCTCGATCTCTTCAAGAAGGTCGTGGAGAGTGGACTTTGGAGCGTGGTCGTGCCTCTGCCTGGTGAGTGAGGAAAGATCACCGTATGCAACCGTCCCGCAACTCTATCAGATATATATGTCCGCCAAAAGCTGTGAAAACCTCTTTGCAATCGCATCGTGCACCTTCCGCGTCCGATGGGGCAGCGTCTACCATCAAGGGATTACGTGCTGATCATATCGTCTACCCTATCTATGCGCGTTCGACAGTTGTGACCGAGCTGGACGGTCTATCGAAAGAGCCCGCACCGCTAGGCGTCAACGCCAAATGCGCTGTCACATACCTCGAAGCGCGAATCCGCACTCACTCGCTGTGCCTCAAAATCCAAACGACCAAGGGCAATTACCTCTCCGACCTGCTCATCCGAACAGAACATCACGACTCTGCCTCTGCCTCTGCCTCTGCCTCTGCCAACGCCGCTTCTGCTCATGAAGAAGGCGCTGTTGACGTGGGTAAGACGATGGACGATAGGATTATCAGTATAGCCTCTTTCGCTCAAGATAATTTCACGGATCGATCGGGATTACTGGGCATGCCGAAACTCGGACAACAAAATCAACCTCACGACAGCAACAGCCTCAACCACGACACTTCGCGACAACCTTCGGATGGAGACGGACCAACAACTAAAGTGCTCGTCGTCTCGAATGATAGGAATCTGAGACTCATGGCGCGTTCTAGGGATCTGCAGAGCGTGGATGAGAAAGAATTGAGTATGATCTTGTCGAAGTTCTAAAGGTGGTTGGTGCGTGGTGCGTGGTGCGTGGTGCGCGGTGCAAGTCGCATGGTGCATAGCGTGTATGCTGTGTCAGGATAGAGTGCAAGGAGCGTAGAGTCAGAAGGGGAGGGAGAAGTGAACATCAGGAAGGAACGGTCATTGGGACCTCAAGGGCTTATAATCTTGTTTCGTCGGCGTGGTAGCCGCTACCTAGTACTAGTAATGTACGAGTACTGTACGTAATGTACCAGCGTGATATGTAATGTAGCCACGCGTATCAGTGCGTACTATGGTGCTCATCTACTTGCAAAGGAAGGGATCCGTGCGGTGAGTTGGTGTTGCGTTGCCGAGGCTTGTGCGGTGCCGGTGTGACACGGACCACGGGCAGTGTTTCAGATCTCAATACTAGTTATACTAGTCGCAGGTATACTAGTCGCGGTATACTAACTAGTTGTATGTACTGCATTGTATGTATCAACATATGGACATACGAGTTCGTCATACAGAGTCTTGCATGCATCAACATGTGTAAACGAGGTCAACATTGACTCACAGCCTCTCATCCTCACTCACCGTTTTGCCTTCCTCGTCTCGGCATCATCTGTCAATCGTTTCTACCCGTCCTTACATCCTCCTGCCTCCCAACACAGTCGGATCATACAGCTCACTCACCATGAGATACACCCTGGCGATCTCTGCTATCTTCGCCGCAGCAGGCTTGGTCAGTGCCGAGCTCAAGGTGACCCAGCCTACTGCTTCTCATTGGTGTAAGTGGTCTGCGAGTCTGTAACTTCTCGCTGAGGGTCACTCACGTGAAAGCCTTGGAGGAAGAACATACTGGGGCTAAGCATGAACCGCGCTGATGATCCATATGCGTGGTATGATCTCCTGTAGGGGTCGCGCAATCGCTCAACACGCTCGCGTGGGACGGATCCGACCCATCCCAGTTCTCGGTGTTCATCTCGAACCCTGACCAGAACGTTCTTGTGAGTGTGGGGGAGCGAGCGAGAGCGAGCCTCCAATCATCGGACGTCTTTGTCTCCCCTGTTTGGGATTCGGTTCCTACACCCTCGCATTGTGTTGTATGGTACTCCTTGGCTGTTGCGCTCCGAGACGACGCTCGATCCAGTTCCTATTATCACAGATTCTGTTACTTGGCAATGCGAATACCCGTGGATGTCAACGCAGCTGACGCTTTACAACATCCACTCTATCCCTCGGCTGTTCCCTCACTCCACTCTACTCTACATACTTGCGCGCACAGACGTCCATCCTCGCCCTCACGTCGGTCACTTATGCCTATGACAAGTCCAAGACTATCAACCCGTGAGCTTTTCGCTTCCGCGTCCTTTCATCAATATCGGTCTCTTCGTGTAGTCCAGCCGTTCAAGCTGACACAGACACGTCTTACGATTGATCATCGCTCATCGTTCCCAGGGGTAACATCACTCCTGCTACTGGCTACACCATCCTTTTGACGAACCCTCTCAACTCGTCTGGTGAGTGGCTGTTTCACATTGATGCTCCTTAACGATTGCACACACAGGCTTTCCCTTAATCGCTCGTTAAGGCCCACCCAGCCGATCTCAGTCGGTCCCGATAGTCCTCCCTTCTGATCAAGCGACGTCTGGAACTCCGCCAGCTTCCCGGTTCTGAGACGCACCATGTGGTGATCTGGAAGGAAAGCTGATCTGAGATGTTCTCATGACCCTTACACTAGATGTCTATGCGACGTCCCAAACTTTCGAGATCAAGGCTGTAGGATCCGAGTACCCTCCCCAGACGTCCGTCCCCACCGCTGCTGCCTCTGACTCGAGCTCCTCCGGTGCTGCTCAGTCAGGCTCCGGCACCGCTACCAGCTCTTCTGCTGAAGCCAGCTCGACCGGCGGGAACTCAGCCGCGTTCAGGCGCAGCTCTATATCTGCGGGTGGTGTTGTGGTTGTCGCTGCTGGACTCGTGGCTGGGGCAGCTCTTTTGTGAGACACCGACAGATGCTGAGGTCGCCCGCTAGTCTATCCAATCGTATCAGAAGGGACGGAGGTCTTTATTCATATACCTGACGACATTGTCTCCCAGGATAGCAGCCCCTGAAGCGGAAGTCTTGTGCAGTCGGCAAGGTAGTGTTTCGTGGACAGTAATCTCATTCGCTGCTCGTAGTCGCTTCTTCTCCCTTCGTACATCTGTTCATACGTTTTTGATCCCGGGTTTGAAAAAGTATATGGTTATACGGTCTGTCATAATAATGATTTCGCATTTACCGAATCAGCGCGTGTAGGTCTCTGGGTGACCTACTCTCGGCCACCAACTCTGAACCTCGCGAAAAGTGCAAAGACGTTGCAACAACTTCTTCCTCTCTCTCTCTCTGTCGTAGCGCCCAGCTCAGCTCGCAACGACGGCGGAATGCTTCGGGACAACCCAGTCTCCCTGATGACATTGATGGATAGATCCAGCATCGTTCATTCATGCACTCCCACATCCGACCGACCCTTAACGCAGGAAGGTTGAATGCAGGTGGACTGAAAAGGTGGAGGGCAGAAGCTTGATATTACGGCATGGCATGGCAGCGTTGATAAGTTACTTGGAGAGTGATCACGGTATCAGCGCTCGTTATCGGCGTCGCTCGGTACGGTAGGGTTAACCGGCTCACGCCATCCACCGTACATGTACACGTCTGCAAGCACGCTACCTAACCTTACTATTAGTCACTTGTACAGAAAGGCCAGTTTGACAATCACCTTCCCTCTTCTTCCGATACATACCAACGCTTACTAGCTAGCTGATCGACGTGTAAAGACCACTACATATCATCTCCTATGGCCATTGCCCGTCGATAGCCTTTAACCTATAGCCAATAGACAGCCGCCTGCGCCTGATCGGTCAACCGTCAACCGTCAATCGTCATCGAGACCAACCGGCCAAGCCCTCCCACTTGTCGATATCGTCTACCGGACTCACTCAATCAACCGGCCGACCGATCGCACCTCACATCAGATTGACTCAAGCAATACTTCCTCTCGCCCATCCTTGTCCTATCATACACATTGATGGCCCGAGATGGCGCAATTACCTCATAAGACCGCTTTATCGGAAGATGGCATCAACTCCCTGGTACGTTACTCACCTGCCCCTTTCCCAGCTGATTCAGATCTCCCAGCTGATGATTGTTGGGACACTTTTACACAACCTCGCCATCACCGTGGCAGCACGACGTGATTTTGAATTACGTGACTACAGCCGCATACGCCTCGACTGCCCGTATTCTCGCTGAAAGCACCCCTCGCACGAGCCGAAACGGCAGTGGACTCCATAGCAATAACACTGGTCAGGAACGACCGATCGCTTCGGGATCCGCACATGGTCTCAGGAATCCGGGAGAAGATGGAACAGGGCTGGAGCTAGGATCTGGATCAGGATCGTCCTCAAGACAAGAAGAAGGAAGGATGGACATCGACGATGGCGAAGAAAATGGATCCGAAGATGAGCTCGGTATCGAAGACACCGAGAGGAAGAGGCAGAAGCGTAGACGTTCTGCCGATGGAGCGGACATTGACTTCGACGCTGAAGGGGATGAGGATGAGATCCATGCCGTTATTGGGAAGGAAGAGCTGGAATCTATTGATGAAAGACGAGGTGAGTGTGGTGTCCATCCCCGATCTTGACCATTCCGACTCTATGAGCAATCTGAGAGAGATACGCGCTAGTCTGGCTCTGTCCCAAAAAGAAAAGTCGTCCGGCTGTTATTGGCGGCTCCCCCAAGTTGGAACCCCTCATCCGTGCATCCGTGTATGAGGTTCCCCAGCTAATAGGTGCCTTCCGCAGCCATCATCAACCACATTCTCAACGGCTCAATCGCAAGAGCCGTAGAGGCACTTTCTATTCACTTCCCTGCAGTGCTCCTTGAATCCTCAACTTCAAGTCTGAACTCAAGCTCAGGCTCCAACGGACACTCGTACTCGAACGGCCATTCCGCTTCTGCCACCACTGGCACGAGTCATCACCGGGATTGTATCCACTATGCGCCCGTACCTTCTTCTTCTTCTTCTTCTTCACCCACCATATATTCGCATTCAGCCTCGCGGCCTATCTTCTCATCTTCTCATTCAGCCGCGAGCCACAATATCCCCACCCTCCATCGATCCACTTACCCAAGCCACGTGAAGCTCAACCTCCAAATCCAGCAATTCATCGAATCATTCCGCCAGTTATCCACACCCAACAACGGTTCCTCCCCCGGTCCATCTTCGCCCTCTTCCTCAATAGGCTCGCTGGGAAACTCTGGAAACTTGTCAAATTCCAACTCGTCCATCAATCTGACGCATGCGTTGACAGCTGCTCAGGGTCTGCATGCCGAGGCGAAGAAGCTGCCTGCGGACGTGAGGGCGGTGTATCTCCAGGAGATCAAGGATGTCGGAGCATTGTTCGCGTATGCCGATCCGGAGAATAGTATCCTGGGAGGATTCCTAGATCAGTCTAGGAGAATCAAGTTGTCTGAGCAAGTGAATGCTGCGATACTACGTAAGTGCACGAAACGGACTTGACGGAGCACGCATCTCTGCGATCTCATGTCGTCGCTTCTCAGGACCCCTCGGCGCTGTTTCAAACTTCTCGAGAACCATCGTGAATGCGATCAAGAGGCAACTGACTGACTTCACCGATGGACCCCTCCACCATCTCCTGCGCTACCCCTATCACACAGGATCTGAGGGTAAACCTACCCAATCGGCACTAGAATCATTCGCGCGCCGAACAGTCGTGATGTATAACATCATGTCTCAACACAACATCGACCCCAGACCACCATGGACGGCTCTTGACGGTCCAGGGAAGGCCAAACTCGCCGAGGTGAGCTCATCAAGCCAACAATATCATTCCCTCTTTGACCTGGATTCAGGTCCGGACGCCTCTTGCTTGACTACATCTTAGTGTTCGGTCGCGGCGGGAAGGCGCAGATCCTATAGCGGCATCCTGTCAGCAGCATCAGAGTCGAGCTGACCTTGTATCGTTTGTCCCTTGCATGACGTACGATGCCCGTCATACAACGCAGTACTGGAAACATCAAATCGCAGGCGGAAAATCATTCGACCTTCATGAGTACATCAATTCGCAGTGGTGATCACTCATGGTTCCCAGGGCGGGCGAAGCGCGCTCTCAAGGATGGCAGGCCAGAGGACGTGCAACCGTCTGGACTCGTGATGACGGGACCAGTGCCTCACCTTTCCTATGCGCATGGACGGACTACTGTTCTGGTCATGGTCGGTGGGCGCTGAGCAGTATGTTTGGTCTGTATCCTATGGCGTGTAGCCAGCTAGGCAAGAATTTAATGAATAATCACTTTCTACCTTTCTTGTATGTTTTGTATGTTTGTATGTGTGTACCCATGAGTCATGTGATATTGTGCCGAGGTGGAAAAAGTATCGACTCTACTGTATCTAAGCGTACTCGAGAGTGCTCATTCGTGCCTCGGTCAGAAAGCTAGTCCCCTTCAGTCCAGACCCGCCTGAGATCGAAGGAAACTATAACTGCCACTATCCGTATCATCCCCTTCCCCAACTCCACATCCTCGCAGATAACACGTGTTGCCGTGTCCAATGCTGACGAAAGGTCGTAGAGGGTGAAAGACTGTGTAAGGATTGAAGATGACACTGTCGGCGTCTTCTTCGAGAGAGGGAGAGGGGGAATGATCTGGGAAAGTGATTCGTTCTTTGGTGACTTCGCTCAGCTGACCAAGAGCAGAGCGATGAATCGCCCATTCAACCACCACTGATTGAGTCCGGATTCGACTGGGAAACCCAGCTTGGCCTAGGCTCCCAGATTGAGGCTCAGCTGCAGGACTGAAGACATTTTCTCTCTCCAGGTTCGAGACGGTCGACAACAAGCCCGAATGACCCTGGAACGAGGCTGCTGCAATACCATCTTGATGTGCTAAGACGGAGGAGATAGGTTCGGAGAGCTTGCGCAGGTCGTATGTGTTGATCAGACCATTTGCGCTGGAGTGCACGAGTCGAACATAATATGTATCATATGTGGTTTACGGTCGTGATAAGGAGCAGGGCGGTGCGAAGACGAATCCGACCCGGAGAGTTAGACCAAGGCGGTGCAAGTGAAGAATATGCCAGAAAAATTTATAAGCAGTTAGCTCCTTCTTCTCCCCTTTTGTTCACGCCAGACGCTAACAGTTATCAAGTTGAGGGACGTTCACTGTCCTTGGCCTGTATCTACACAGACGTGTTGTGGGGGAAAGGATTGGCTGATGATGCGCAATATTCGGGATTTGTACTTTACAGCGACAGCAATACCACTCACCACGCAGAAGTGATGTTCTTGCTCTCCCCAAGGATAACGCCGACTTTCTTCATAGCGCTACTTCGGCCCGACGGGAGATCAAACCCCGAGTGATGACTGTAGCAACCATCCCCGTCATGCGCCACCACTCCGGTGGGATCCGGACCTTCAAGCGGTCGACTACAGCCAAAAGCACCGATCACATCCCCTCTCCATGAGAGAAGCGCCGTCTTGCGCGCTTGACGAAGGTCGTATAGCTGCAATGTGCCATCAGACAGACCTGAGAGGATGAGGTTGCCTGATACCGGCTCGGTAATGAGCGTTGTCACGTCTGCTCGTCTGTCGCCAATCCCGGACCCGAGACGGTCTTCATGCTCGGTATCAGTATATACCGTCTGCAAGAGGCGAAAGGGCCGCAAGGTGGATCGAACGAGTCAGCTTAGCTTCCGCTCAGAGCTCATGCTCTCAGCCTTGCTAACCATTTGTCGACTAAGCCACATTTATATAATGGACGATGAGATGTGCTATGTTTGGATTTGCATTGCTCACTTTGACACATCGCTCCGCGGGACAGTCCCAAACGTTGATCTTGTCGCTCTGCCCGCCTACACAGAGTAGCCCCGACGAGCGGAACCACGTATTCACCATCCTCTTCTGACCTCTTGGGCGGCGGTGATGGCCAGAAACGGCAACCTTGGATGGCTTATTGCTATGGCCACCACCCCCTCCTGTTAGATTGAACGGGGAAGCCCGAGAAAAGGAAGGCGGCCTCATCGATGATCCCGTCAGGTCGGTCAGAGGTCGGTCGGCACGAACGTCAAGGTCGAGAGCATGAAAGCATGCTATCGGCTTGATCTGGTTCGGATCTCCGGAGGGTCCAGCCAGAATGTGAATATCGCCATTGTTGATCTCTGCCACGACGACAATCTGCTCATGCAGCTCATCGACGAATCTCGCCGAAGTGATACTTGGCGCTGCTGCCCGAGCATCCACCGTTCCCATTCCCAAAGCTGGAAGCCGACTATGGCAATGAAGGGGTGGCGCCGCAGGTGAAGTTGAAATTGAGGTGGTTGACATATTCAAATTAATACTACCCGTCTTCTTCGCATTTCCCCAATCAAAGAACAAGATCTCATTTGAGCCATTGCAAGACATGATGATTGGGTGGAAGGAGTGCAAAGTCATCGTCGTCCATGGATCGGGTGAAGTGATATCTTTCATGCGCCATTTCCAAGGTAGACCCACTTGTTGCTCGGCCACGACGAGCGAGTCTTCCAGTAGGCGATGACGCATGATGAAAGTTCGTTCTTTCGAATCGCCCGAATAGGAGGTGACGACTTTCTCGGGCAGACACTGCGATTGCGAATGCGATTGGGGTGAGGATCTGTCGATAGTACCCCTGGATCGAGCGGCAGCAAGGTACGCCTGGAGGGATAATTTGGTCTTGTCGAATAGGTCAGTGTTCCATCGCCAGTCGGAACGTGTGTCTGTGTCCGTAATTGTTTTTCCACTCGAACGCCTGGTCATGTGTCTCCCCTGCAACCTCTTTCCGTCTCTGCTGCTCGTTCGAGCCTTGAAGCTCCTGTATTCCAGAGTACCGCTGCCGCCGGCAGGGTCGATCTGTTGCGGTACCAGTGTCGACTTGTCCATCATCTCTGCCGAGGAGATAAGATGGTCCACCATTTCTTCTGTCCATCTCAATCCCTCCTGGCTGGCATCTTGAGCCAGACCCGGGAAACAGAGACTGCCGAGTGCTTCCCAGCACCGGCGTGAATCTGGCTTCCTCGTTTCGACTGTATCGGTAGCCGCGTCCGCCTCATGTCGGGAGCCTGAAGCCAGCGTCACAAGAATCTCCTGCAGAGGGGTGAAGACAATCGCCGATACCTGAGCGTCTGGGTCGAAGCTGAACACTCTCAAAGCGTCCAAGACCCGCTGCACGACTTTCAACTTCTTCAGCTGGTCGCCTATGATTCCCAACCTACTTCCCGTTGCCTTGATAGCCCCCTCAATCTTACTCCTGAGCTCCGGCAAATGGAGTATGGCTCGTCTAAGGATGAACACCCAGGTGGCTAATTTTGTATGCCCCATGCAGACTTGCAGAACGTGGACAAACATCCGGGTCAGCTCTCTGCGGACCAAGCTTGAGCCTTCATCGAAAGCATGTTCGACCAGCTTGCCAGCGAGCTCAAGCGATGCGTTCACTTCTGTCGAGCTCGAAGAAGTACGTCGATAATTGTGTGGGTGGGGATCGGAGCCAGCGGTCGATAAAGGCAGAGGAACCCATCTTGATAAAGCGTAAACGGCCGTCGCTCGCGATTCGACCGAATCCGACTCGATCATCCTCAATAGCAAGACCTCTGCGCCATCAATGACTCCTGCTTCCTCAGGTCGGTCGAGCGAACCCAGCACTTCGGCAATCAGCAGCGCTCCCCACTGCTGAACCAGTGCATTCTTCGAGCGAAGCATCACCCCTACCATACTGATGGTCCTCAGCACGAAGCGCGGAGCGGTTCTGCCTTTGACATGATTGGCGATCGTGCTCAGCACCGCGGCAGTCTGAATGATCAACGTCGTAGCGGCTTCCTCCGAATGCTGCGAGACCGAATCGGACGTTGGATCATGATCGTCTTCGTTTCCTCCTTCTTGGCCTAGACTCTCTTCCAGCGCGGAAAGGAAAAATCTCACGGCGGGGACTTCGGTGAGTCGATCAGCTGACAGGCCGTCTTTGGCGAGAGCGAGGACTGCCACGTCGTACCGAACCAAGGAGGACCATATCGAGATGACTTGGGCTTTGATCTCGGGATCTTCCAGCTCGAGTAGCCTGGCCGCTACGTCCAGCGCACCGCCTTGTACCGCATGGGCCAGACCTCGCACATCCAGAGCCCGCAAGCACGAGTCGAGCGCTGTGGACGCCTGCACCCTGAAGCCGCTGGTCATCGCTGCAGAGCAGATGATGGGCAGTCGAGTCAAGCCGGGCGTCATACCCGATCTCGGAGCTTCGGTGACATGTAATAGCTGGCCGGCAGTGGTGATACTCTCCAACTGATCGGCCATGAAACTGACCAGCTTCAGGTCCTTTTCCCAGCTCGTGTCGACCACACCTTCATCAAAGTACTTGGGCAGCTGCTCGAACAGATTATCGAGGATGAGATCCCATGTCGTCCAGAGTGCGTGGCCCGTCGAAGAGGGGATCGAAGGGATACTCTCCGGAGTGGTCTTGTAGGCTCCTAATACCCTTTGTGAGAGCAGGAAGCCACTGGCAAAATTACCAACAACGTCTCCGGATGCGCCGAATAATTTTTGGTATTCCCAACCCTCGATGGTCTGCCATGCGATCGTGTGCGTGATAGCCGTCAACTCGTACCATAATCTATCCTTCAGGTTCTGGCTCATATTTTCCCATAGCGCAGCCATGTACGCGTGGGTTCTCGGGATGAAGCTCCCTCCATCCCCTTTGGTGAGAGGAAAAGTCTGTAGATTATGAAAGAGCAATGCGATCCTCAACGGAGTCGTCAAGCAGGCTGTGAACAGGTCGTCCGGCATGCCATGGACGCGAGGGATGGTCTGCCCTGCCGAGCAAGCTGCGAAATGAATCTGTCGACGCGAGTAGACTGGAGGGTGAAGTTTGGCGATGTTCGGATTCTGAGCAGCCGCGGCCCGGTATTGGTTGTCTATCTCCTCAGCTTCGGAATGTGCGGCTCGGATGATTCGGCCGGCATTGGAACAGTCCCAGACCCAGCATGTTGATGCGCCTGCCCATGCCATGACGTCGAAGAGCATGATGGGGATGTACCTGAAGATGAGTTGTGAATCACAGACGTAGCGTCGCCGTCAGATGCGTTCATTCGTCGCACACAGACGATACAGCAGGCGGAAAGGGAGGAGACCGAGGGAGTCGGGCGAATCAAGCGATCGACTCTCCAGCCTAGAAGCCTAAACCTTACTCGGATGGCCCTGAACCACTTTGAAGACACTCATCAAACCCTTTATCATAACACCACAGCTCGCCCTGTTCAGTTGGGGGTTCCTGTATACCGTGTCCGTTGTAGATGACAGCCACGTAGCTATTTTGGCCCGCGGCAAGTCGAGCTCGCTGGAGGTGGTGCTGAATCACCGTCTTGCTTGGGTCGGGGACCTACAGAATCATTCACCAGAACGTAAAGTGACAATATGTCATCAGTCAACAAGAAGAAAAGTTGGCCGGCGAGTAACAGGTACTGTGTGTCAGGCAAGCCGAGTGGTCCGACCTTTCTATAGTTCACCGCATATCATGCCTAGGAGGGGTTCCAGCTGAGCCCAGCTGGACCGTAGTCAGTTCGTTTACACTCACCGATCGGCAACTCAGGTCATGCTTCGACAGCGCACGAATATGACCGCTGTACTCTGTGACCGGACAATCAGCAAAAGATCGATCAGCCAACCACCATGTATCCGCTTCAACCGCCCGGAGCGTATGCGATGCCGTATCATGTCATTTTCATAGGTCGTGCAATCCAGCTTGGGAGAAGGAACAACAATGCATGACCCCACTCACGCTTCATGATCTTGATCATGCTACCCATTGGATCCTTTGCCAACGGGGTCGTCCAGCCGTACATCCCTACGTCTCGCTGGCCCATCTCGTGGGACAAGTGGAGACATGTAATGAGGACCGCTTGACTGCAGTGGAGGGCTGACCGGGGAAAATTTGATCAGCACGAGTTCAATCAGCGTGGAAGAACAAGAGCGGATTGGCGCTTGAGACAGCGCAATCAGGGGGATGCCATCAAGCTCACCACCAGCTCCATCGAGATCAAATCTCATATTCTTTTCCTCTTCCTCAGCTCCTGCGCCTTTCCCTTGTCCTTCTGCACCACCTTCGCCGCCGACACGTCCCGAGAGACCAGATGAATCACCTATATCCCTCATCGAGCCCTGATGCCTGACTCCAGCCCAAGCCAATAATGGTCTCTCCCTGCTCCCACCGCCTCCTGCCATACCAGGACCGGAATTAATGCCTTGATTTGGGTTCGAAGAAGCGTAAGACGAAGTCGTCGTTACCCATCCACTGGAAGATTGGTCCGTCATTGCAATTGTCATTGATCCTTGGGCTTGGGTTTGATGTCCATGTTGAGACTGAGGATGCGAGTGGGATTGGAGATGGACCCTATGCGCCGTTGACGGCGGGACGGAGGATGGCCGTTCCATAGCTATAGAAAGAGCACAATCTTCACGCAATCGAGACAAGGAAAAAAACAGTTCTTATGACGATCGAGACTTAAGTCGAATTCTGATCTCAGGTACTTCGCTTGCATATCCAAAGGTGCGATTTAATCGTATCAAGGAGTGACAAGCCGCTCGACCTCGTTCATCGTGGGTCAAGAGCGGTCAGTCTTTGTTCACAAATGCATCAGTCCTCCTTTGTCAGCATGACAAAGGACCTACTTCATCGCCAGATCTCACCATAACTCATGCTTGAGGTAGGTCGGCGCCTTTATCCCCGTCTGGTCAGCGTTAGTACGCCCGTCACATCCACCTGCATCGCTCCCAGAAAGCCAGAACCGCTACAGCGGTGATCCCTTATCGATCGGTCAGTAACGACGATGAGCAAATTACAGGATACATATAAACGTCGTAAGGGGTCATGCACTGGATTATACAGCACTCGAAAAGCATGGTCGTTCGGCTCGTTGCTCTCTTTTCTCTAGCACGCACCACCAATCCAAGAGCTTCATCCCCCCTTCCCAGCTCACCAGACCGCTTGCCTACGTTGGGAGTGGCATGGCTAGTCCTCTTCTTCTTCCTCTTCCTCTCCATTGGCTTCCAACGTAGCTTTGATAGGCCCTTCCAACTTCGGCTGCAACTCCCGGGCAGTCGTGAAAGCGACGGTAGCTTCACCTCGTCGATCTCTGCGCAGATAACATTTTCCAAGCAGGAAGAAGATGTTGGCTTCGTCCGGCGCTTCGCGTGACAAAGGTTCGAGTAAGGCGATTGCCTCCTGTAAGCGATACACATCAAGATAAGGGGAATGTGTGGTCAGTCGAGTGTCTACTTTGGAAGATCTGGCACTGATGTAGACAGATAAGCTGCTCACGTCGAAGCGCTGTAAAGCGACAAGTACACGAATACGCTTGAACTGCACCATCGGGCTGTTTGGGGCGTATGCGACGGCTCGCTCGTAGAAGTGAATAGCTTGTACTATGTCGTCGGATTGTTCGAGAACCTACAGACGGTGCGATCGTGTATTGGTCAGCTTTGACACCATAACTGAAAGTTACACATTATATGATTATAAGCCGTCGGAAAAGCACGGCCGCTTACCATTCCAACACAGCACAATAACACGGCGTTTGTTGGATTGATATCCACAGCTCGTCTGAAATGATGCTCGGCGTATCTTGTTTTGCCTGTCTTCATATAGACCAGACCCATGCCGTACCTGATGAAAAGGAGCGTCCAGTCAGTCACAAGCGGAACCCTTCGTCCTGCACTCCCTGTCGTACCTATGTCTTGACACCATTGCATGGTAAACTTTGACTCACCAAGCGTTGTAATGTCTCGAGTCGTTCCTGATGGCCGTCCGATAGAACGCAATCGCCCTTTCATACTCTTCCATCTCCATTGCTTCATATCCGCACAATGTCCAAGCATACGCACAGCCTGGATCCAGCTGGGTAGCGCGCCTGAAACATCGCATGGCCTCATCGTGGTCCTTTTGTAATGAGAAGCAATTTCCAGCTGCGATCCACGGTTGAGGCGATTCCCGATTGACAGACATGAGGGATTGTGAGAGGTGTGAAAGCGCAGGTGGGTCGGATATATGCCATAAGAGGGTGGAGTACTGCTCCATCGACTGAAGGCGATATGGCTCGAGCTCGAGTAATGAAGCGAACGCACGTCGAGCCTGATCGGAACACTGGTCAATTTGCGATACTATGGTGATCCACTTCCCATGGTTGCAGACTCACCACGACATAATTGGCCATCTCGTAGAAGCTTCTCGCCAGAATGTCTAACGACCAAGCTGAGGTCTTCACCTCGTACGGCAATCCGTCCAGTTCCCTCATGGCCTCTTGACATTGATACAATCCTAGATACCTATACGCTCTCGCACATTTCCTCACTACGTCCCGAAGCCAGTCGTCCGCTGATGTTTGCAGTTGACTGTCGAGTGAAGGCGACGAAGATATGTCAACGGTCGCTCCGGACGCTGACGAGGTCACTGATCTTGATCTGGCATTTCTGGGACGAGTGACTTTGGGCGGAGCGGGTTTCGTCGATGACCCCTTCAATCTTGAGCTTCGTCGCACTGGTCCCTCAAGTTCGGCATTTCCGTTACTACCGTTGAGCTCCACAGACTTCAAATCTCGATCATGTCCGTTCGGTCTCAGTTCCCTAGCTAAAGGTAAATTCAGCCCATTCAATTGAGCGGCCGGTGCCTCGGCGGTCTTCTTGGCGCCGTCTTTCCCTCGAGGCCGTTTCATAGCTGGCGGCTTAGGCGGTCTTAGATCGTTCGTGGGAGTCGAGGCGTTCGAGCTGCGTAAAGACGCGGGGAGAAGATGAGATGCAGATGGCATGAAGGTAGATAGAAGGTTTGGTAAGGGTCTTCTGGATGTCGGATGGGAGGATTGCTCATGTGTCGTTTGGAAAGTCGTATCTCCCATGGCTGAGGGTGTACTGAAGAAACCCATGATCAGACATTGAAGCCGACATGTGAGATGGCCGGTCTAACTCACTCCCAGCTAGAAGCATTGCCCATCATCCCCAGCTTCAGACCGGCTCCGACTCCCACATCAGGGGTAAAAAATCCGCCTCCTCCCCCTCCATTGCCGTTCCCGTACGCCGTTGTTTTCCTCGATGGCAGTAAGCCCGGTACTTCTGAAGCTGAACTTCGAGGCATAGGGTTCGGCGACAGAGTCGGTGGTCTTGAAGTCCGGGCTGAAGAAGCCCTCGAAAGCGCTGGAGGGTCAGGAAAGATACTTTCCAGCGATGGGGCAGCACCTGTGAACGTCAAGCCTGTGAGCTAAGTGTCATGTGACCAGAGCAAGTTATTCTGATTGCCCGATAGCTCACCAATATCACACAGCCCCGTGAAGGCTTCCCATAGCCACGGATCGTCTTGTAGAGCTCTCACATAATTGTCGACAGCTGCTTCGGGAGCTTTGCCCTTGTGCGATAACGAAGCGAGCAGTAAATGGGCGGATGCGGAAGTGGAGGCGGGGCTAGGTATCGTCAGATCTGACATGGTGCAGTAAAGAAACAGTCATCTGTGAGCGTGATGGGAGCCGATCGATGATTTTGACAGGTCTTCTACTCACTTGTAGGAGTACATCGTTTGAGCGCCCTGCTCAACACGGCCTGACCTTCCGAGAACCTTCCCAACTTCTCGCAGCATCGCGCTACAATCATAGCACACCCATAGCAGGGCGCCGACTTCCCACCTGAGCCTGTGAGCCCATGGGCGAAGGGTCTGTACCTTCCTGCATCATCAGGTTCATCTACACCCGCCGAATCACGGACGAGGTGCAGCGCGGAGTAAGGTTCGCCTGACTGAAGGAAACATAGGGCGAGGGTATGTAAAGATTCATGTTCCTCTTGTCGGGGAGGGAAGAAAGAGTGGTAGAGCCTAGCATAGAAGAGCGCTGTCGTGGGTGTAGAGGATTGAGATAGTTGCTGTAGTCTTCTCGAGAGGTGTGTTGGTGAGGGCGAAGCGGAACCCGAACCGGAGGCGGATGTGGCCATGACCAATAGTTGGGAAGGGACCGGGCGACGTGCTGTCTATATCACAAGGTAAGGTGATGAAGCTGCTTGCTGACCACAATGCAAGGTAGGAACGCGCAGGTCAGCTCGGCTCCAGCGAACTTGTAAGAAGCAACAGGTGGTTGATACGATAGTCAGATCCTAGTCAGCTTGTGTATACATCCAGAGAAGGGTCAAGGTTGACATTGTGGACAATCATCACCTCATGCACCTCGAACCGCGATCATTCAACACCAGTAGCAACCAAACACCCGGTCGCGTGTTATGACATTTTACGTAAATAGCTATACATGGTGTGATGTGGATATAGTGATGTTTAGTGTACCTGCTCACCCCCACCGTACGAACGAGATGCCCCGCCGAATCGGGATAAAAAAGAACCCGAGCCACGTTAGACGCCACGTCCGTGCATACAACATATATAACACGCTTGTAACTTTAAAGTACCTGACCTGGCAGCTGGCAGGAGAGAGACAGAGACAGAGACAGAGTCAGACACGCTGAGAGCGTCTATTCTCATCAACAAGATATCTATCTACACTTCTGCCAATACTTCTTTACAACCGAGCTCGATTCGAATAGCGAGAGTTGTAGTCAAGATGAGCGTGAGTCCTCATGAAAGCTACCAGTCGCGTAGCGTATAGGATACCGCTATGAGCTGTACTGACATGATCACATGTGTACTTGTTGTGTAGGCCCCAAGCGGACAAACATACCCAGCTGTGAACCCATACCCTACGGGTGCTGCATCCTCTCCTGGACCCGGTGCGAGCCCAGCGGGCGGTGCACCTCCTCCTCCTCCGTCCGTATCTGGCAGCGGTGCGCCTGCTGCTGGACCTGGATCAGGTTTCCCTCCTCGATCAGGTCTAGCAGGCATGCAGCCCAACTCGTACGCCTCTGCTCCCATTCCCAACATGGCGCCCGGAGCAGGCATAAGAGGTGGGCTGCCCGAGGAGAAGAACGTCGCTCAGCTCGTCAAGGAGAACACGAACGTCTACGCGAGGAAGTTCCAGGCGTTGCTCGATAGGTCGACGCCGCATGTCTTGGAGAGATGGCTCGTGACGCTCGGATTGTTCTTGCTCTTCGCTTTGAACGTTGTTCTGAGGCAAGGCGTGAGTAGTGGACGTGTCTTTGTGATTGACGTACACACGTCCATAATTTTTTGTATCTGCATGCCGCTGTGTGCCTGGATGGAGTGATGGCATACATCTTTACGACATTGCTGACATTTCTCACACTTGCACCGGATCCCACCTATAGTGGTACATCGTATGCTACGCCCTCGCCATTTACCTTCTTAACCTCTTCCTCGCTTTCCTCCAACCTCGATTCGACCCTTCGCTCGCCGCCGACCTCGCCGCTGACGATGTAGAAGAAGGAGCACCCGGATTGCCAGGGAGCGAAGCCAAATCTCCCGGCGGTATCAGGGGCCTCATGAAGGGTTTCTCTAGCGGAGGCGAGGATGAGGAGTTCAGGCCTTTTATCAGGCGTCTTCCTGGTAAGTGACGCGATGATGTCTACCTATTGTTCCCTCGTCGTGTTCCTGTCATTTTCCCATGACCGGCGAGCGCGATCACCTCGCTCTGTGACCACAGCAAGCCAGCCAGTAGGATCTATCCGGTTCAAAGCACTATCTCAATCTGAAGTTCCTGTCAATCACATTCTCCATACTGATGTCATATGGGTGGTCCTCTTAGAATTCAAGTTCTGGTACTCCGCCACCAAGGCCAACGGTATCGCTCTCCTCTGTACCATCACCCGAGCTACCGATGTCCCAGTCTACTGGCCTATTCTCGTAATCTACTTCTTGACTCTGTTCGGGTTGACGATGCGAAGACAGATCCAGTGAGTTTCGTATGCCTGGAGATGTCCCTCGCTTTCAAGGCACTGGCAGTCAATTTTACTGATGAATGATGTTTTCGCTTTGGTACGATTGCTCAGACACATGATCAAGTACAAGTATGTGCCCTTCGACCTCGGTAAGAAGACCCGATATGGCGGCAAAAAGTAGGCACTGCGCCACGCGCAGAGCTTAGATATAGGCGTAGACTGTAGTATCGCTGGATAGTGTGGGACGCAGAGTCGCTCGATCTATGTCGTGGTGACTGGTCAGTCCAGCCACTGGAATCGGGCGGAATGGCAAGGAGCAGGGAGAAGGTAGTCTCGGTCATGGTTAGAGGGGACACCAGTGTTACCTCCTAGGGAATCTGCTAGAGATCAGGATTAGCGTCAAACGGTATGATATACCCTCAAAATAGATGATCTTTTGATACTGATACGATATTGGAGAAATGGATTTGGATTTGGATCGATTTACAACGCATGTCATCTTTGGTTTATATACTCTTGCACGTCACTCTACTGTACTGGTCATCGTCGACGTCCTTTCAACTCCATCTCATCCGGATACCTCGGCTCGTCGCTCTTATCGTCGTGACATATAACCGTCGTCCCCCATCACGCCTATCACATCGGCTAGGTGAAAGAAGATGCCATCCTCTACATGCGCTCGGCACCGGAGCCTGTGTTATGTATCAAGACGAATGATGATCCCGTGTGCTGTAGAGTTCTGTCTTTCTGGGTTGTTTGTAGTCTACCAATTATAGGGTCCGTCGATCAGTCATGACTCGGACGATACATCCTACGCCAGCGACCTCTGTGAGCTATAGAATCGAAATCAGATGAAGTACATGTCAGCTTGATCTTCGTCAACTGACGCTACCGCCGCCGGAAGGAGAGCGTATATTGGCCCAATCTCCTCAAACACCATCTGAGCGGCACAAATGGCTGAACGATTGGTAGGTGGTGAATTGTACGGTATGATATGACCCGCTCACCTTTTCGTGCCAATTCAAGAGGACTGATCCTGATACGTCTCCACCCTGACCGATCGCCGCCATGCCCTATGTTCAACCGAGCAGTCAGCCTTGGTTCCTACACCTTTCGTGCAGATGTGATGCGATCCATGGACCTGAAGATGAAAGCTCCCAAAAGGAAGACCTTCAAAGACGTGTGGGGATGTGAGACGGTAAAGCTGTGACCGGGTGATACGGTTGTATGAATGAAATCGAAGGACGGCCATGTGGGCGCGTCAGACTCACCTTGTACAAGTAAGCCATTAGATGGTCTTGCTGGTCTTGTCCTAAAGCTTTGAGGATACCAGAGATCTCTGACGCCCGAGTCGAGTTGAGAATGAGAAGTAAGGCGGTCGTCGTGAGGTTCTATAGTCCATCCAGAATGGTATCAGGCGTGAATGTGCATTGGGTCAGTATTTGCCACAGATTTATGTTGGACGCCCGCTCTTGTGGAGATGGGGACGTGTCATTCTCAAGCAGCATGAGCAGTGTCGTGACCGGCAGAGATGTCTTGTATGCAAGACCAAGTCATCGCACCGAATCCGACCACCGAGGTGCGAGAGCACCACTCACCTTGGCTTCGTCGACACCTTCACCGTAAGGAGGATCGGTCAGAATGGTATTTAGAGCTCCAGCGATATCTCCTCTGCATGAAGCACGACGAAGAAGCCAACCCAATGTAACGTGTCAGCACCTCGACCCATTCCGTCCAGGCCAGACCAGCCGTGAAGAAGTGAACGCCTTCGAGTCAAACGCAATGGGCAGGGCAGAGAGTTCTACTCACCTCGAGATCAAATTCCTCACTTCGCTAGATTTCGACTGTGCGTCACTCAACACTCCGTCAGGTCCTCGAGGGTCGGGATCATAGAGGTCAGAAGGGAGAAGGACGTCTTCGTCCAGTGCGTCGATATCGATCTTCCTGAAAGCGTAGTCTGACATGTCGGTCTGCTCTCCACGCGTCGTGCTCTGGGTTATAGTTTCGGAGGTGTACGGCCGTGGGCGGCAGCTAGCGGCTTTGAGAGATGGGAAATGTAGAGAAAGTTGTTCTAGTTTGAGATATGATGTGTCCGTTGGCTTTGAAGAAGTCGTAAACAGGCAGCCCAACAGCATGGGACCGGCCGGTGGTGGTGGTCATGGTGACGCACAGCTCGAGGATCAGGATCAGGGATGCACTAAATGTGCGGATCACACAAGGAGTGGAGGTTGGACGGAACTCTTACGCTTCGTTGTTGTTAGAGATAAATAGACAGATTGCTCAGGCGACTTGCCTGCTTTCAAACTGGGAACTTACGACCACATAACGATCAAATAAGACATACAGCTGCAACTTTCGCCGCAGCCTCTAAGATCGTCGCTACCTCCGACCGACGAAGAGCGGGAGAACGGAAAAAGCCACCTCCAAACATCATCGTTGCTAAGTTTGGTCCGGCTGGGTATTCAACGTATTTGATAGGAGAGGATAGGATAGCTACAATGGCGAAGAAGAGCAGTAACCCGGCTGACGCCTTCCGTAAGTCATCTGCACCATCGTAGCATACCGAAACCTTTCGAAACTACCGTATGGAGTGTTGACATCCGGCCAAACACTGATGAATAGGGAAGGCCCAACGAGCCAAGGAACTGAAAAAGGTATGCAACGAGGCTATTCCTTGATCAGCTAATCTCGTATGGAGCTATACCGCGAGTCAAGCTGACCAAGATCAACTTGTTCGTCTTTGTACCTTGTGTGGATGATAGAACAAGGAAGAGAGGAAGAAAGTCCGGGAGACGCAGACACTGAAACGAGATACTAGGGAGCTTGAAGCGGATATACGATACCTCAAAACACAGAGTGAGTGAACCGTTGCATCGCCTTGTTAATCCAGCACACCGAAAGAAGGGCTCTTTAGTCCAGGCATGAAAGCACGATACACTCCGTCCAAGACATCGTTAGGAGGCCTGTATGGCAGCCTATCTTCGGGCGTTTGTTGTAGATTGTGGAAGAGCAGCGCTGACAATGACGATGGTTAATCGTAAAACGATCGTTCTCCTCCTCCAGCCGACGCCGCCTCGAAAGCGCGCTTAGCAGAACTCGAATCCGAGCTTGCATACATCAACAAGACCAAAGAGAAATACGTTGAAGAGCATCCCGAGGCCCGTGATCTTGTATTCCGCAACAACCGAAATCGTCAGAACCAACAGGAAGGCCAAAGTGGTAGTAGCAGAGATGCGCAGAGGGCACAATTGTATGATGAGAGTGGTAAACTGAGGGATCCGAAGCGGAGCGTGTACTATGATCCGGTGTATAATCCGTTTGGGGTGCCACCGCCTGGGATGCCTTACAGAGAGCGGAGTGAGTGATATGTGTTGAATTTACTTTCTCCCCTCCCTTGTTCCTGATCGGATCCATTGCATCGCACTCTCAACGGCACTTCCAACGACTGCACAGCAGTTCTCATCCGTCTTAGGGTGGCAGTTGGCTAATTTTATCATATCGTAGCGCCTGAAGCAGCGAGCGAAGATGATTCGGAAGAAGAAGACGAAGATGATTCGGACGACGACGAGATCGTCATGCCTGAAGGGCCACCTCCTGCTCCCAAATCTGCTGCCGATGGGTCGGAATCCGATTCCGACAACGATTCTGATGATAGCGACGATATTCCCTTGCCCGAAGGTCCACCTCCCCCTAAGCCAGTCTCTATAACATCCGCTGGCGTAGGTGGTTCAATCCCACCGCCAATGCGATTGGGGTTCGGTGGCGCGCCTCCGCCGCCTTTCCCACCGCCCTCAGGAGCAGGTTATATGGGACCGGGATTTAGACCTCCCCCTCCCCGACCTGTGGCCGTACCTTTGCATGCGATGCAATACGGTGGGCCAGGCGGGCCAGGCGGTGCCGGACCTAGTAGTTTCAGACCCCCACAGGGTATGGCGATGCCTCGTCCGCCAAGAGGAGTAGCGCATCCTCGACCGCCTCCGACGATCCAAGATCCACTATCGGATGCGCCGACGCAGACTTTCCAAGGACACAGGATGGCTCAACATGCTTTACCTGCTCGACCAGGGTCAGAAATCCCAGGCAGCGGACCATCTACAGGCGCTATCAACAAGGCATCTCCGGCTGCGCCTACATCTGTGTCGACCGGCGCTGGAGCTGGAGCTGGCGAAATATCAGCTGCACCAGTCTTGCGTGACCTGCGTAAAGAAGCCACGGTCTTCGTGCCTCGTGGCGTGAAGAGGAAAAAAGTGCCTGGAGGAGGGGTCATCAACGCTGCACCTGGAGCAGGAGAGATCGACGAAGATGGAGATGAGAGGAAGAGGGTCGCCGCAGCTGGTGGTGGGCTGATGGGAAAGCTGAGCGGTGTACTGGGGTCTGCGTCACAGGCGCAAGGGCCGACGCAAGACGTCCGGCCGAGTGCTGGGAAAGCAGGTGGCAGTGCTGACGACGATTATCAGAAGTTCCTGGAGGGTTTGGGTGATTTGTCATAGTACTTGTGCCGCATGTAATATGCACTGTCTTCTGCAGACACGTCTCATCATGCATCCGCATATATAGAGTATCACGTTTCTCCCGACCATTGTATCGTTCATGAACTCAAGTGATTCGGACGGCAAGGACCGCCTCCTGCCTACTCGCAGGTACGCTACAGTACCCACGTTGACGCGAACCGTTCGCTGTTCGCTGTTCGCTATCGTGTTATCGTGTCTCCCTCCACTCCCCGCCCGAGTCTGTCCGCTCATCCTAGCCTTGCTTTGTCCATCTTCTGCTTCTTGGGAACAGACCACCTATATCCCTTTATCCACTACAACAGCGAATAGCCAAGTTCTGTCTCGTTTGGGCTCTTATCAAGCTAAACTCGCTCTATTCGTGAAAGATCGACCGAAATCTCAAACGGAATCCATTCCGACGCTTGTACTTCTAACGTTTGGCTCAGAGATCGCCCATACGATCTGACTTTACATCTTGGGGAAGAATTAGAGAACTTCTGCATTCCCGGGGTTTATCGCTCGTAGCATAACCTCTCGCCCATCCCACTGTACAGAATAACGTCCCGTCTAATCTACAGAACGTGGATCTATCTTATCTTCTACGAATCGATTCGCCGACCTGTACACGTACTTGGATTGCGTTTCGAATCTGCTCTGGACGACGACGTGAGGTGATACGATGCAGTCCCTAAATGCGCTGGGAAATAGGCAAATAGCGAGCTTGAATGCGGATCTGGCGAAGATGGAGAACGGGGAAGGTGGACCGGGCGTACAAGGTGAGTGCGCACGGAATTTGAGGGCCTGCTTGGACTTTTCAGTATGACTGGAAGTTCCTTTCGTGTCCTGATCTCTTATCATTGCTCGGGACTGCGCTATGTGTCTTCTGGGATCCGCTTTATGGAATTAACCAGGCCTGCACAAATACCACAGAGTGGATGGATGGCCAAAGCTAATTGACATCGATGACTCAACCGTATCATGATTCGTGTAGGCCAGATCACCACGACGCTCGGGGCACTATCACGCCTGATAGACGACTATGACTCGATGGCAAGGAAGGAGATGGTGACGGCCGCTAGGGAGAAAGCAAACACGTGAGTATCCATGAGAGAGGGGCAGCCCACTTCTCGCAACATACAACAATGTCTCATTATAACTTGGTTGCGCGCCATCTATCGTGCTTCCTCATTATGCTATCCCTGCTAATGTTCTTCTTGCTGACAATGATTCTGAATTACTGGCGGGGGAATGCCCCGTATAGTCGCGTTGCCAAGCTGAAAAACGAGCACAAGGAGTTGAAAGCGAGGTTTGAGCGGGCAAAATCAGAAGGGCAGCTCAAGGTGAGTGAGGGCAACTGAACTTCAATCAAAGTCCCATACTACTCCATGCAGTTTGTCACAAGAAACCGTTGCCGATGTTGCTGGCTGCAATGGACCTACGGGACAGGATAACTAAAATGATCTTATTGTCGGTATCTTCTTCCGTTACAGGCGCGAAATGACTTGCTCGGTAGCGCTACATCCTCCGCATCCCCTTATTTATCCTCCGGCGGCCCGTCGTACTCCAACTCAGTCTCACAACGGCGTTCTTCCGCTCACCCGAATGCCAATGGCCCCAACTCTCCACTACACGAATCACCTTTCGGCTCATCGTCCTCAAATCCCTTATTTCAGCCAAACCACCCCATACCAACCTCTCGGGACGAATATGCCCTGCGCGAACATTCCTTCTTGCAGAATTCGGAGAACAATATCGATCAGTACATAGCCCAGGGCAGGGCGGTACTGGAGAATCTGGTGGAACAGAGGGGGATATTAAAGGGCACGAGGAGGAAGTTGCTGGATACTGCGAATACGCTTGGATTGAGTCGGGAGACCATAGGATGGGTAGAGAGACGAACGTGAGTGAGGAGCTGTCGAGTATCTCACCATGAAACTGTTTCGACCCCAACCTTCTTTTCGCGATACATTCGACCGAAGCTTCGGCATCGCCAGAACTGTGGCTATCAAGCTACGATGCGCGGAGCTGTATGGGTGTCAGACGGCACAAAAAGCTAATATCATAATGCTTCTCATTTCTGCAGCAAACAAGACGCCTGGATATTTGGAGCTGGAGCATCGTTCACCCTTTTCAGTTTCTGGGTGATCTGGCACTATCTAGGATGAACCTAGAGGTGGACGTCCGCCACATGTGGACGCAAACTATCATGATTCTGAAATGGACCAGGAACGATATAGTCATAGAGCTGCCACGATAACGACCGAGCAACGGCGTTTCCTATACGTGTGTCAACGCTGTCTGCGGTATGTACAGCATGTCATACATTCTGAAGTTAAGCAGATGGACATATATTGTGCTACTATGTCCACCTTTTCCCATAACCTCTCGCGGTGTACTAATTCCATCGTTGTACTCATACGGCTCGCCCCTCTCTACTCTTATACTACGTATGGAAACATTCCCTATCTCGCTCGCTCCGCTGCTGGGCGAGCCAGGGTCGAAGCGTACAATATCTCGTGCGATGTCCTAATGCTAATTCTGACCTCGTTTGAGCCTGTTCATCTACCTCGAGAAATTCCACACCATCGCACAAAAACGTCAGACGTACAGTTCGTGCAAAACAGCAAATTTCGTCAGCTCTCGTTGGCACCTGTCTCTTATGTATGGCGTAGTCCTGGTATTCATTGTCGTCCCCACTGCTGGATGGTGACTATCATTGTTTGGTGGAATGTAAAATGCACGATGATGCTGTACTCATACAGTATTACACCACTCACCATAGCAATAAGATGCGCTCTGACGGCCGGACTCTCGCGCTCAAGCCTGCCATCAGCCTTGATTTCGTTGTACAAATTCTTGTGCAGCGTCTTGAGCATGAGGTCGAGGAAGATAGCATCTTCTTCGGCTGTCCACGCGTTGGGGGTTCGTCGCTGTGTACAGTATGTGTATGAGGTGGGTGATGAGCGTGCGGAGGGGAAAATGATCAATGTGCGCGCGTGAGTCAGCGTGCCAACTCGTCTTTTCGTAGGATCAAAAATCAACAAACTACACACTCAAAAGGGCGGTAAGAGGATACTGAGTACTGTACTGTACTGTACCGGGATTGACGACGCATCATGATACGACGCGGCAGATACCAGTGTTTGCAGGTATTGGAAATGACAGGCAAGGAACGTCAAGGTTGGTTGCCGTGCGGTGCAGGGGTTCAGGTCAAGGTTGGTTGCCGTGCGGTGCAGGGGTTCAGATGAGATCAGATGACGTGAGATTGGAAGGAGTGGACAACAACACCAACGCGCAGACTTACAGGCTTTTCGTCCTTGGAAGGACTGGTAGTACCCCCAGCCCCAACCTTCTCCTTCTTGGGCGAAGCTCTCTGCCTCTTCTTGGGGGACGGGGAGGGAGAAGGCGTCTTCAAGAGCCGTTTGATATCGGTGTCCGTGTCGGTGTCCATGTTGATCGCTTGGGCGATAGCTTCGTCTGCGCTGGATGGCGAAGCGGAAACGGAGGCCCCGTGTTCTCGTTTGACGACGACCATTGCTTTGACCCAGTCAAGATCCGGACGACATCTATTTCAGGATTATGATGTTATTGATGTACAGCAAGTGCAATAGAGCAAAGCTACCCTGTCAAAATTTGGGTGTCTGCAAGTACAGTAGGCGTTGGTCGAGAAGAAAGATGAGGTTCCACTGGGCGAGAGAGGGCGCCAACCTGTTGCACGAATACGAACACGAGGCGACTGAACCTTAACCTCAAGCTGACGGGAGGCTGTTGCCCACTTCCTTTTGTCTCTCGCCCGTGCTATAACCTCTACAGCGACATATAGTACATGTACACGACTCGACTGAACTGATGGTATTCTGACTTGCTGTATGATGTGCTCGATCTCGGAGGACGGTCTCCGATATTCAAGTCAAGCTCACCATCACCATCAGCTTCGGCAGTACTCGGCGACCGCAAGTGGCAACTCGACACCACTACCATCACTATCAACGAACGTCATCACCACCAACGACACCGATCATCAACATCACCATCAGTTCGTTGACTCCTTTCTTTCAGCAGGTGGAATGGGTCCTGAGTCCTTGCGCTCATATCTCCTCGCAGGCCGCTCAATCGTCTGCTATCGTCAGCTTCAATATGTTCACAGCTGCCTACAATCCGAGTGTTCGGGTCCACTTCTCGCATTCTTCTGTCGAACCTGTTGTCATCTCCTGCCTCTTTTCCCGCTTCTATTGTTTCCCTATCCTAGCGAGTTCTTAATCTTTCACATAGACAGTAGTAGTGGTACCACCGCCACCAAGCAAAAACAGTGCAATCACATTCAGTGCCTCCAAGACCCATACATAGCCCAGATACAAGGTAGTGTACAAATACATACAGTATGCCGCCCAAGCGAGAACGTCTCGACAGCTCGGAAATCGGAGAAGAAGAAGAGTCCAAGCCAAAGACTGAACCTGCCACGCCCACTACGCCTACCAAGAGATCCCGATCGAACCCTTCGACTCCGAGTCCTGCCAAGGTGTGTGAGGCTATAGACATTACCCATTGTTATTCTCATCCTTGAGATACGGGCAGCTCTCTCAGGAATACAAGCAGTGTCATGTGGAGTGTAGCTGACGTAAGCCATCCTTCACCTGTACTGTACATCTACTCGCATGACTCCGAAAATGGGTGTTCAACACTTTGTGGGAAAAGAAATCCTGGACCGAAGCCGAAGAGCGCACTTTCCGAGAGGGTATCAATAATATCGTGAAGAAGCATCTCTGGACCGAGTTGAAGGGGAATCCGATGATGGCCAAGAGGGGGGCGAATGGCGTCAGCCAGCATTGGATTGCTTTGGTGGGTGACTCTCTTATTCGCCCAACACTCGAATCACACTATCTGTACCGTACCAAGAAACTATGCCCCATGCGTTTCGTTCACTCTGCTGATATTCCATACTCTGGGTGGTGATTTCGCCGTTTAGTATAAGAAGATATAGACGTCGCGGATACCAAAGCGGCTCGATGCAGACGAAGCAGCGCCGACTGTGTATAGCACTGGGATCTGGATACGGAAACCATGGATAGGGGAAATTGGGCTGTTGGCTTGACGCGCTGAGCGCTGAAAGAGGGATTCGAGAGACAGTCGATTCGTCTTCGTAACCCCTATCGACAGTCTCTCGATGCAACTTTCAAGTACAGTAAGCTGTTCCATGTTGTAAACGTGCAGCTGTACTCGAATACTGTGTTAAGAGAAGCCTCGAGACCGAGCCTGTGCTATTGTACTACAGTTTGTGGCGCATCTCGGTACATTGGGTGCGAAGCGTGCGTTGTGAGGTACTGCATCAACCATCGGTACCTGTTTTTACGATTTGTGACCAGACCACCCATCCGAATAACCTACTTCCGCACCTCTCCAGCGCAAACGTATGGTACTTCATTGCTCTTCATCTTTGACCTTCCTCTTCTTAGGCCTGTTCGGGACGCTCCCATCCCCACCCCCTCCGATATTCGCCGCCGCCTTGGAACCCTTCAACCCCTTGACCACGTCCTCCACAATCCCCTGCGCCCCAGGGTACCCGTCACACACCTTCTTAAGGGCCTGCTGAATCTTCTTGTTGATCCTGTCGCCGCCATTTTCAGATACTCCGTTGAGTTCGGGAATGGAGTAAATGTCGGGTCGGTGGATCAGGACTTGGGTGATAATACCTCGGAGCATGATATTCTGCCACACCCGCAAGTACAGTAATACAACGCGACATCACAATAGTCGATCAGCTAGTGAAATAACCACAGTACTGTACACTCGATCCGCAGCTGACGAGACGAAGACAGGGATAAGGTCGCTCGAGAATGGGACAAGACAGAGAGCGACTGTCCCAGCTGACAACTCTCACCGTATGCTCTTCGGTCCATCCCTCTTTCCCGGCCCCGACCTGCTCAGACCTCTCTTTCTTAGGTGCCATGGTCAGTCTCTAGAATCTTGGCTAAAGAGTGAAAATTGAACACGATGCGACATGATCAGCAAATGTGTTCTCGTCAGCTTCTCCTCTTGACCACACATATGACAGGCATTCCGTCTGCAGTGCATACTGTACCGTACTGGACTGTACCCACGTTTGACAAGGCTTCCTGTGAAGGCAGTTGGTCGAATTCGCGAGCGTTGCTGTATCGTCATTGGTACGAAGAAAGCGAGAGGGAAAGAAGAAAGGTAATCATAATAGCGTCTGAGGGGCGCAGCGAACTGCTCATTATTGTAAGCTGAGAGGGTGCTACAGCGTTGAGCCGCGAAGCTGACGATAGCAACATTCACGGTAGACGCATGCGGTTCGGTACATACAGTACGTCAATTCCCCGGTACCCGTACCCTTCTCACTGACCGAGCAGCACTGCTCTGAGGTCTAGGGCTTATCATCAACATATATCGATCGATCGATCAACGTTGCCCGGTGAGACATCCTTTGAATCTGGGTCTAAAGCATGCTAAAGCACTTGATAGTACTCGTATAATTGATTGTGCCTAATGTTGGTGAGGGCCGATCGAATTGGAGCACGGTTCCCCTGGAGCACTAACCAAGTGTCAAAGTACGTTGTTGTAGAATCAGGCCGAGTGTGATCAGCTTTCCGACAGAACGCATGCCTGGCTTTGGTCCGGTAGAGTATTGATGGATTGAGAGGTCATCTCGCCCTACCGCGAGTCCACTTTGTCGTCTGGCTTTCGACCTTCTATCCCCTCAACGACAAAGTTGCCTCAATTCGAAGAGCAAACTCATTGACATGGCTTGCTTTTAGACTGTTGTCATTCTCATCTCAGTCAACACCCGAGCCATCATACACGTACATCGCTACCATGCCACCTAAGAGGAAAGAAGCCACAGAATACACGGATAACCCCTCGAGTGTCGGTGGAACGCCCAAGAAGTCCAGAGGGTCAGCCGTGAGTCGGATTCGAGCTCATATATCGTCAGGAGGCTTGCAACAGAAGTCGCAATCTCGTCATCAGCTTCTGCCGCGACACCCCTGTTCACTCATAGGCGCAATGGCCCATATAGTAGCAATCTTGAAAATTCGAATCCTGGATAAGGTTGACTAAAGTGGCTCGCTGGGCACCCTTTCCTCTCGCTCTTGAACACAGGGTAAAACGGCTTGGACGCCCGAAGAAGATGCCCTCTTCATTGCGATCATCGACGATATCGTCAGGAAGAACCTCTGGAACGCCGTCAAGGTCCATCCTCAGCTTGCTGCAAGGCAGAATGGCGGGATCATGAGTCATTGGAAGATGCTAGTGAGTCGAGTATCATATCCTGTTTCACTGCGTGTCTTTCTGGATGCATGGCACGATACAATTGCGTAGCTAACCAACTGTATGCAACATCTGTGTGGGTTGCTACCGCCGTAGCACAAGAAACTATGATGGTCGGCGTGAGGCAGGCTAGGCCATTCGGCGGATAGCGACGCACAGCACGCGAGAGGTTCCGCTCAAGAAGGAGCGCTGGCAAATCCTCCTTATCCACTAGATGAGGCGCAATACTCATCGATGACACCATGTATCGTCATGCTGGTCATAAGTATACTGCTCTGGACAGCCATCATGATCGCTCAGATCGGGCATCACTGAACAGAGGTGCCAACGTCGACAGGAGATCGAAATCAGGCTTGGCCATCCTTTGGCACGCTTGTTCGTCCGGATATGGCAAGTCCCTTTATCAGATCACTAACCTATCGCTCGATGTTCTATTGCTGAGGTTGTGAACAGATGGTCGGCGGACGTTGACAAGAGAATGATTGTAGCGTTGACGCAGCTTGCCACAAGACAAAAGCTGCATAATCAGCACCTAGTTTTGCCAACCTAATTTTCTTTCCAGCCATCAGTCGTCTCTCCCTGGCGATAGACACTCCAACACATAGTCATACCGTAGTCATCCAATATCGATAGCATGCCACTCAAGCGAAAAGATAGCGATGAGACGTCCAGCAAGGGGTCCAGCGTTGGCGGTGGCCCAAAGAAGCAACGAGCTTACAACGTGAGTACACTGATAAATCAGCGTCAGTTGCGTCACATACTACCCACATTGCTATCGTCAGCAAGAGATTTTCCGTTACCTGGCCGACGACCACCTTGCATTTCGACGCATGATGGCAGTGGCAGTCGTGAGCTGATCACACTGTATGCGTTCTATGCTCTCTCCCTCTTTTCAATGTCGTTGAGATCCTCTTAGGGCAAAAACCCCTGGACTGCCGCCGAAGACCAAAAGTTCATCGAGCATATCGACAAGCTCGTGAAAGATAAACTGTGGGCGGCAGTCAAGGACGATCCGGAGCTGGCTGTGAGAGGTGCGAATGGGATCAGAACTCATTGGGAAGCCATGGTTAGTCAATTTGCGTGGGGTATTCCATCTCACATAGTCTGCCCAGCCGACGAGGTTTGCATCACTCCAGAGGCTTGCATCGGGCTGACTGAGTCATGATCGTGCAGGTCAGGAAATTGAAGAAGTAGACGAGGAGTTGGCGCTCGGAGAGGATGACTTTGGAAGAAGGTCATCTGGGGGACTTGAATGCATACCCGATGCATGTTACCCCTAGAGAGCCTTCGAGGACGACGTCTCATCTACCCGGTGTTGTTTGCCACTCGAACTGGTTGAGAACGTTTGGATCGTCTGTGCAGTATTTCCTATCCTACCTGAGACTCGATTATCATCAACCCTTAGTTCTCAACTAGGCCACGAAGGAATACTGGATCTGTTGCTCCTCCTTTGTCCACTTACAAGATGAACCTGACTGGCACACCTTTCATCCTAACGCCAAGCGTCACCTACTTAGCTCACTGCGATACCGCTTCGAAGAGCTATACAGAATCAAAGACGCACAGATTTGCTCGCATACCATGTATGATATTACAGTGTTTGCCTATCAGATCGAAATCGATTGACTGGCCAAAAGACGAAGCACATCTTGAGAAAGTTTAAGCATACAAGTCTACTAAAAGTGTCCCTTCGATCCGGCGGAGACCCCGCGTTTCACCGTCACCGCGTCCGAGCACGAACGAACCCCTCGTTCCAAGCAGTTACTCCGTGTCCAAACATGTCCCGAGCACCGTTATCTCCAGCGCAACCTGGTTCCGAGACCTTCAGGTCTTCAGAACAGCCCATTATCACTGTCAAATCGCAAACACGGGCCGAGCCTGCCAACCTTCATCCACATCCACCGCCCAAAAGACAAGACACGCTCATCTCGGAAGTCTCTACGTCACCCCCGATCACTAACACTCCTGCCCAACAGCTTCAAAATTCGACCAAGACGAGAACTGCGACAGATCCATCTGACTCCAGCGATAGTAGTGCATCGAATAACGAGGACGAGGATAATAGCGAAGGTGATAGTGAGCTTAGTACAGATAGTGACAGCCAAGGCGAAAGTGACACCGACAGCTATCCTTCTCGGGCAACTCACTCCGACAGCGACGAGAGTGCCAACAGTGAATCGCAAGGAGGCGCGAGCGAGCGTGAAGGCCTTATATCAGCCGATAAAGCGGATCTTACTCGGACTAGGCAAAGTGCACCGATCGACCAAGTCACACATGCAAGAGAAGCAGCTGGAAGGACGAAGAGAGAGATCGTAGCAACGACATCATCGGACGAAATCTCTAAAAGTGGGAGTGAAGATTTAAGCGAATCTGGAGCTGAATCAGAGGGGGAAAGTGGAAGTGACGAGTCTGAACAGACAGATACAAGTGGAAGAAGTGGGACCGACTCCGGGTCCTCAGCGCCGGATTCTGATACCGACTCCGTATCAGGCTCTGGATCGGACTCAGAAGCAGGTAATACAACTAGAAAAGACTCGAAGAAGCAGCGGACCACAGTGAAGGCTAATAAGGGGGTCAGGCCCGAGAAAATTCATGATCATACCCACATACGCGACGCTGTGATAGATCCGACTCCGGATAACACGCACTCAGCGGACGACCAGCATAACAGTACGAGAATCAGGATTGAGCTAGAAGGTACAGAGGTTGAGGGCCAAAGAACCACCAAAGTCAAGGGGAAGGGGCATCATAGAGCCAAGCGTGAAGCGGAAGAAACGAAAAACCAAGGTGCAGAGAAGGAGGAGGGAGAGCATCCTAATCACACTCAAGAAAGGCGTAAAGGCAGATCATCCAGAACCGAGCGAGAAACTAGAGAAGCATACCCTGGCGATTCTGAAAGAGGTGCTAGATCTGCTCCAGTTCGCATACCGACTCAAAGGAATATGCAGCAAAACATGATCCGCTACGCTTCGCTGTGTGAGTATCCTTTTACAATTATAGGCGACTGATTGGCTGTGTCAGTTGAGCACAGACGTAGTGTGGAACTTGACGTTCTCTTTTCAAACACTCGCAGACCTTGTTCCGGTTCTTCTCAGCATCCCGATATCCCTTCTCCTCTCATTGAACGTCTCTCTCCTCACGCCCTTGTACAATACAACGCCCCTGACACTGCATAAGCCCGAAATATACGCATTCTACCTGATCCCTCCTTCAGCCGTGTACTGGTACATCACTCTTTCAGCCTCAGCCAAAGATCGCATATCGGCAAGAGTCTGTTTCAGCATAGCAGCACTCAGCGGAGATGCGGTCGCCGTATGTGGCAGAAGGGTAGGGAGCATGATGGGGCAGATGTCAGGTCCAGAATGGGGGGCAGTCACCGCGCGAGCAGTACTAGGGGCAGGGGTAGTGGGCGGCGGTGTCGGCTTCGCTTTGATGTGCTTTGTGGGTTGAGATCCATGTTGTTCTGATGATTTCTTTGCTAAACGTCATTGTGTTTCTGTATCCTAGGACCACATTTCGGCGATACCACCAGCTAGCAACATTTCTGACAGACCGCGAAACATGGGCTCAATACTATACCGAGGCGCCTTCTTCCTCGCTCACGTGTACGTTGGTGAGCATTTCTGGACTTCACACCTTTCCGGCAACGTGAACATGCTCAATGCAAGCCCTGAGAAGACAGTGAGTGCAGCCCGCCACGAAATGGCCTGTAGAGACGAATATCACACAGCTAATCTTGGTTGTGCGTTCCAGATCCTATTCATATCCTTGCTCCTCACTCTGCTTTCGCTCTTCCTCCGACCTGGCAACTCTTCAATTCCTTTCTCCACTCGGGTACATAATCTCATCACTACTTCACTAGGCCTGTCGCCCAAAGCTTCCAAGGCCTTATCGCGACTGACGACCCAGCTTCCGCGCCAAGCATTCCCGATCTTACTCCTTCTACGCGTCCCGCTTCTAATCCTTGCTCTGCGCCAGCAGATTTTCCTCCGTCCACCTTCAAGTCGGCCATACATCACCGCCAACGGCGATCTGAGGGTCATATCTTCTGAGAGAAGCCTGACGGGACAGATAGTCGTAGCTGAGAATCTGAAAGATGGGTATCGGTTCTTGAGAGCCGATCATTCCATCTTGGGCGGAAGGTGGATCAGGGAGGTCAGCGATAAGTCCGCTGTTGGAGGGAAAAGAACCGAAATGGGAGACTCGTGAGTGACACAAAATAAATATATCATCTGCCGGATTGGCAGCACCGTCTGGTATTGACCGGAGAGGCTCACGACTTGGGACGATATGTAGAATCTTCGCTACCTTCAATCTACAGGAGGTTGCCGTACTAGCACAGCGATCAGACGCTTCGGAGTCATTGGCCAAAACACTGTCCTTGACAACAGATCTTGAGGTGACGCTGGAAGGAGAAAATGAAGAAGAGGGTGAGAAGGTTCCAGATCGAGCCTTGGTCATGTGAGTGACTTCCGCTCTGGTTGAATGGCATTGCATGATACCTCTGAATGGAAGGGCTGATGCATACGACGGACGACCTCTTTAGTGGTCTAGGAGCGGGTATAGCTGCGAGCTCTTTCGCAAAGCGAGAGATGTATGTGGACGTTGTCGGTGAGTTGATCGTTCACCTTTTCTCCCACTAGGTCTCATACACAAGGGCATTGAACCGCTGACAAAGATGTCCAAATAACCGCAGAAATCGATCCAGCAGTCTACCTCGCCGCTCAAAAGCATTTCGAGCTCCCTCACGATCATCTAGCATCAACCAACATCCTAGACGGCGCATCTTTCCTCTCCCAGCTGGCTGACATGAAACGGAACATCATGCTCAGTCTCAATGATACCGATGAGGACAACAACGAGTCTGAGACGGCCGCTGCCCAGCTAGATATGATACCGACGTGGGACATCGTTGTTCAGGACTGTTTCACGGGAGGAAGTGTTCCTGGCGAGATGTTCACGCTTGAGTTCTGGAATGACACGGCGGAGTTGATGAAAGAGGATGGGATCATGGCTATGGTGAATGACAAGGCATGAATACAAAGCCAAGCCAAGCGGTCGCTACTAGCCATCATGGATCCGCATCTCACCAGTCCCTCGTCGTCCGGGCGTTCTGCTCCATACCCTTCCACACGCCGTTTGCAGGAGAGGAGCTCCACAGAAGAGTTGCCGCTAACATCTGCTCATTACTTGGTGCTTCACAGAACTTTGCTGGTGTTCTCAAGTCACGAGCTTCGAAAGCGGTCCTCGTTACGCTACTCACAGTCTTCCCGCAATGTCGCGCATTCGGAGATGGGTTTGAGAAGGATCAGGGGCCGAGCGATCTGGTCAATATGGTGAGTGTAGTAAAGCCACAGCGTGTGAAGCGAGAGAGAGGGAAGTTCAAGTCAGGCGGGGGATGACCCCGCTGCACAGCCCATTTGGCGGTGCCCGTGTGTCTCTATATTGGTATCGATGACGCTGACCATACTGGGATTCGTCTGACGTGCAGGTGGTCTTCTGCACCGTGAGTGCAACTAATAGCATTCGTCCCCTCTTCGTGTACCCACTTAATACGCTCATCCCTATACAGCAAGCTATTGAGATACCCTTCTCGTCAACGCAAAAGGTCGTATGGTGTTGCTCGTGTCTAATTACCGTCGTTGCTCGTTTCCCATCACCTTGCAGAAAGCGCACTCACCACTGTTAACCTTCCGAAAACCGACAAGGCAAGACGCCCTTCGCTCCCCGCTCAGAGCACACGTCTACTCCACCTTCCACCCGCATGAGATCCAGCTCGACTCCATCGTCTCTGAGGCGGATTTCCAGGATCCTGAGCTGACGTTGAGAAGGGGCAATGGGCAGGCACAGAAGGATATGGACAGGTGGCAAGTCGGGAGTGGGATGGCAACGTGGAGAGCTATGCAAAAGAGTGAGTATTGTCGCACCGTCATTGATCACCAGCATGTTCCGTATCTATCTGTTCATGTGAGCGTACAGCCGGTGGTGTCAACGCTTACAGACAATCCCTTCGCTTGGTGCGACCCATTCTTACGTCCACTCTTGACGTCCAGTCTTATCGCCAGAGATGTGGTTGGCATATTGAGCAGAGTGTACGTAGAGTACCTGGTAGAAGCAAGGGGCCCGTTTGGACCACCTCGTCTCGAGTTGTAAAGGAGCAATAATGCATTGCTTGCCTACAATATACGTCCCGGAAGCCATGTCAATAAGCGATACAATGCACATAAATCTCACTTCTGACCCGCAAACTCTCTTATTGCTGTTCTCGCTTTGCTCCAACTACCCGGCCTACTTCTGTCCGCTCCCTTGACCTTGGCCATTGTTCGTCCCCTCCCTGAACGGCTCAAGGCCAGCCTGTTCGCGAAGGACGATACTCAGCGCCGACCAATCCTGGCTCGGTCCGCCGATCTCCTTGGCCCGCTCCATATTCTTGAGAGCGAGTTCCACGGTGGGCAGGGAACATGGGTGTCCAAGGTCCGAGCCTAGGGAAAGCATGTTTCGGGCGTCTGAAATAGCGGCGGTATCGAATCGCATCGCATCGTAGCCAGCAAGAGCGAGAGTCATCGGGGATGTGTAGTCACGACGAATACGAGAACGTCAGCTACTGACTGGTGACTCTCCGTACATCCGTACAAAGAGAACGATGAATCTATGTTCGCTTGGCGTGCGAACGCGGGGAACTCAACGGGGTCTGTCCCGTTCAGCCCGCTCTTGGGTGAGCGAGGGGACATCGCCCGGTATGATCTGCGTGATAGGTCCCCGTCTATAGATAGGTCCCACTCACCTTTCATACCACCGTCAATGCTGAAACCACCACCAGATGGGAAAAGGCCCTTGGAGATGTTGTTCGAGTATGCCAGCAGAGGAGGCGCGGGCAGGAATTGAGCTACAGTATGACCGGACCGAAGAGACATAAACAGCCTGTCAGCACAGAACCCTCAAGATATACTGGATGGTATGGTATGAGAGGAGAGAGCACGCCCTCCCACTCACTGATGAAGTTGTTGAACACAGCTGGATCGATGTCGACCGAGTCTCCTAGTGCGTAAGCTTCACCTAGTAGCTCGATGAAGCCGAGTAGAAGCATGTTACCCATCGACTTGAGGGCGCTGGCTATAATCGTTGAACGCAGTGCCCGTGGGTTGATCGCAGCAAGTGTCTCAGCTCGAATCTTTGCGTACGGGACACCCGACTTGTACGATTTTCACTCCGAAGGGACTGTTTCTGCATGGAGATAGGCGTGAACAAGAATGGTATGTTTCTCACGCACCCTTCCTGACGTCTTCGCCGATATCTACCAGCCTATCACCCAGAGCAGGAACAAGCAGAGGCCTGACCAGATCCTTGGTGGCTTGGTCCCCTGAGAGTACGATCAAGAGCTTGGCGGCTTCTGCTGCGGGAGGTCGACCGAAGACTGGCGAAGCGATGTAGGTCGCACCGGCTGCTTTGGCTTGCTCTGCGAGCTGGCCTGCAACGATAGTCGGCGAGTGCGAGTATGGGGGACACTTGTGATCAGCATGGCCACTTGCAGTTTCAGGCCAATTCGCCTCTGGTTGTCCCTTATGATATGCGCGAGTCGCGAGTCGAAACGACAGTACAGTACAGTAAAACGCGACGATAGCTTGCGCTCCCCGTACATGGTTTGCGCTTACTCACCACTAGTAACCGCCTTCAAGCTGCTCTGATCAACGAAAATCACACCTCTCTCCCTCTTCCCCTCGGTTTCTTGTCCTTGTGCCTTCTGAGAAGCCGCCTTGAACAGCTCCCCATACACTTCCTGCGCAGCTTGATCGTTGATCAGACTTGTCAATACCACATCACATCTATCCACCACTTCTCCCAGATCCTCGGCCGCATGGAAACTCGCTTCTGTATTCTCAGACGACGATGATGAACTGAGGGTTTGGTATTTCACTTTTGACCGATTCCAGACGGTCAGCGGTTCGAGCTTGTTGGCAGAGATGTACTTGATGAGGTTGCGGGCGATGGGGATTCCCATTGAACCTAGGCCTATGTAGCCTATGCGTGTGAGAGCGGGGGCCGCACTGGGGGCGGAAGTCGGAGCGGAAGTGGACGATGACATCGTGCGGGGCTAATCGTATAGTATGTTGCGCGGCGTTCTAGAAGGGAAAGATAGATTCACGAAAGGCCTTTGAAAGCTGCGAGGACAAAATTGAAGAGCTATGTTTGTCTATATCCTCGACTCGAAGATTATGAGAGTCAACGAGTTTGGTCGATTCGATAACGGCGAGATCGAGATTGGATGAGTGAATAAGCGAGAACTGTTAGCTGATTGAAGAATCGCTGAGTAAGATTGGCAAGGAAGAGAGAGCTAGCTGCGTTTGTGTTTGACTCGAACTGATTGATGTCTGCCGTTCCCGCTCTCTATTAGCTAATACAGTACATAACTTAGTTATTTTTATCTTCGTGTGTGAAGCTATCCTATCCTAACCTGTCCTATCCTATCCTCACTGCTTAACCTGACCCATCACCCGAACCACCCGAATCAACCGTGAGATGTCCTGAGGCCTCCTCGGTGTCACCCACAAACGACTCAGACTCATCTCCGACCTCGTCCTCGTCATTGTCATCATAGCATAACCGTGCCCTGGCCGGAACAGATCTCCGATATCCGATAAGCCAGGCACGAACCGGTGGATATCGCCGCCAATAACAAACGGCATATGCAAACCCACTGTCCGAGTGTGTCCAAGTGATCGCTGTGGATGCCATGGCCAAGGTAGATAAGATAGATATAGCGGCTCTCCAGCGCCCGGGTATTTCGACCTTTGACCTGATGGGACCATCATCACCTTGAAACCTTCAAGATGTTCTCGTCCCCGCTGAGATCACCGAGGCCTAAGGAATCTTCCGTGGAAGTATCCCCCTTGTTAGCTGCGGAGCTGGGGATGGAGTAGTAAGTCAGCTAAGAACCCAGCTCCATCCAGTCCTCTCCCGTATAAACGATTTATTCATCGCTTAATACCAGGGCTGTTCGAGTTGAGACTTGTCCCTCCGATCAATGGAATGAAAGAATCCCGCTGATACGGTCCTATTGCCCCCTGCTACCGTCCTATTGCCCCCTGCTCGCGATGTGCTGCGCAGTGCCTCGCTTCGCGCGCCGCGTGGATGTCCGGAGGGGATGTATATCACTCCGTCTAGTGAGAGTATCTTGAAATGGCACAGTGTGTTTTTCGTCCACAAAGGTGGGTCGGTCGTCCTACCTTTCGGTCCCCTCTGCACTTCCATGCCACTTCCCACTTGGTCGCTCACAGCAAGGCTGACTCAGTGATACCATCTATCTTATGCCTCGGGTACGTCGCAACCTCCCGTGAATGAATTGCATCAGGCCCTTACGCCGGATCGATATTGCGCTTCACGATCCTCTTCCCTCACACATATCCGCAGACAGCTCCCACCGTACGCTTCGACTCGGATGTCTTCCACCGTGCGTGCTTCCTCTCCTGAGGAGCCCCTTACATTGTCTATGCAATCTCCTCAGGCGGCCGTTGCTGAGCAGTCGATGTTCGATGTCACAGCCATGGTCGATCCGAAGACGAAGGTCTGGCATCCACGAGGCCGTTTATCCCAATGGAGGTGAGCTACAGGAGTCGGCAGAACTCCACACTCAACCCAATTACACCCGTGTATTTCCAGCTTTGACTGGACTGGAAAAGCCGGTCATGCTTATTCCTATCCTGTTCTGCTGACAACCCTCCTTACACTTGCTTGGCTGTCAGGCCAAGGATAGATCACGTTTCGCACGTGTTACATTCGCTCAAAGCGAGTTTAAAAGCGAAGTCGCTTGATGGTATCGCCGAGGGCGAAGCTGTCAACAAGCAGGTCTGGTCGTGAGTCCCTTTTCGTTGAGGCCATTTCAACCATAATTCCCCCGTCCTACCTGCGATTCATCCACGATATTGTTTTTCGTGTCCCGCATCTGAGTGAAGCTGCTGGTGTGACTCTGTGCACAAAGTACTTGTCGAGGGATGGACGGATTGGCTCATTTCATATGCCTATCATTGTGCTTCGACGTATCCTATAGGCTTTACCACCACTCCCACCAGACGTTTATCTCAATGACCTCTCAACGAGCCATCCACTCCTCGTCGCGATTCGTGCTATATCCAGATACCACGACCACACAGAGTATTAATGACTCGGCCCCTGCTTCGCCCTCGAGAATATTGAGCTTGGCGTCATCATCATCTACGCCGACGCCTGTACGAACTAGGAAGATATCAAGCCAGTCATTGAGTGACGAGGGAGTGAAGGTGATTCGGTTCAACGAGATCGACGACGCAGAGCGGGAGAGATTGTGGGATAGCTTGAGGGATGGTCTTCAAGCGTAGTTAGCCGAGACATGCCTTCCCCGTTTCCGTGGATTGCCTGGACACTCGTTCCTCATCTCTCCCGCGTTGCGTAGGATCATAAGCCGACCAAAAGCCTGCGCGAACCCAACCAAACCAAAAGAAAGAGGATGCCGAGTTGTCTGTCCTCATAAACCATCTACATCTGCTCCCCCTGTTCCGCTCTATGTAATCTAACGCCTCATAATAACGCTGACCGCTCAACGCTCAACGCCCAATGCCCAACGGCCAACGCCCTATCTCATATGTACATTCTCGTGTGTATTCTCCTCATTATTGTACCAGCACACCATACCATGCATGTACCGCAACAGCGGCCAGTTCGGTCCGCTCCAAATTGCATAGGGTGAATACACGCACACGTACTGGATCCATTGCATTGTCCATTGAGCAACACCTGTTGATACCATATCATATCAGTTATTTCAGTCAAGTTAACCGTATACGTCATTTCGCCTAAAACACGCCGCCCAGGGGTTTTGTTTGATTTTTGGTTTCAGCCTGGACACTCTACACTCTCAGACTCTCGCTCAGAGCATTACATTACGGCGAACCAGCTATAGCTATGTATATGCACATATAACAGCAACACATCCCTACTGGTTCGACATCGACATCGACATCTGCATCTGCATCGTTGAGCTCCTGTTGCTGGGGTGACCAAACAATCTTCTGTGAAGCTGACACCGCCAGCAGAACCCACTCAGTAACTTTCGTACCCAAGAACAAACGAACGAGCGATGAAAATGACCTCTGAAGGAGGAGCCATCACCATCCATCCACCAGGCTCGGACCACCCTTCCCTCTCTGAACAGGGGCTCGATAGGAGCTGGTTCATGGGTCGTTGGGGCGTCGCATGGAGTACGCTGCCTATGTGGAAGGTGGGTGGGTCGGCGCTCATTGAGATTGAATGGGAATGGACTCGGCGGCGATACTACATACTACCTCGGAAGCTGAATATGTGGTACGAGAAAGAGCTAATCATCTGAGGGTCATCTTCCTTATATTTCGATGTGCGTTCGTTCAACTATCCTCACGATCAATGTCGACATGACGTGACAGAACAAGAAAGGTGAGATCCCTCCTAAAACGAGATTCCTTTTCCTTTGCAGCTACCAATGGCGCATACATACCTCGTATACCAACGGTTTGATCTACTGACCCCACCTTCCCCATCGCAGACGTCAGTATCACCTACACGCCTGTAGCGGATCAAAGCAAGATCAACACCACTTTTGACGATTTGGTGGAGTACAGGAAGGTGTCAGCGGCGGATGATAGTAAGCCCAGCACAGGTGAGCTGAGCTGAGCTGAGGCCAGAGGCACGGCAGGAATCATTCTCGACAACAACCCGCTTAAAAAGAAATATCTGGCGATAACCTGTTGGGCTGAGTGAACATTTGCTTGATTCACAGTCAAAGGCGTCGATACGCTCACTCCAGGGTAAGTGCTGCGCAGCTAGTCATGCCTCGTACCCCTCTTTCGATATCCCATCCTCACCGTTTTATTGCACTCGAAGCCTCATACCTGAATCCACTCCCAACAAGGTTTCACCCCCTCCCCCCCTCTCCTCAAGGCGCGCGCGGGTTACGAGCTTGTTGTATGATACTGACTTTCTCAATTGCTAATGGTATTGGGGTCAGTTCTAACGGCGCGACGTTCGACTGGAAAGGATCCAGTTATCTCTTCTTTGTGCACTCACATTGGGAAGTCTTGGGATATGGGAAAGACGAGATCAACGGGTTGGAATGGGCCGTTACGTGTGAGTGGACTGGAGTGGGTTTTTGGCCACCTCTCAGCGAGTGCACAGACAGGACCCACAAAGGTGCCTTCCCTTTTCATCTGGTTTCGCAGCCTCCTCCTCCTCTGCTGTCTTCTTCCCGCTTAGAGTTAAAGATGATGTCCTATACCACACCATACTCGTGTTTAGTGTCATCCATTGCCGCTTGCGCCATCGGAGGTCGTTGTTTCGACTAGTCTCTCAATTCTCTGCGCTGACAATCACGATATCTCAACGCTTCCCTCCACCCAAACCCCCACGCAGTCTTCTCAAAGACTCTCTTTACCCCAGCAGGAATCGACATCTACCTCCGCACCTCCCCTTCAAACCCACAATCCACTTCGAAGGACCCGGCCACCCGTAAACAGCTGTTGGAATCGATCGTGGCTGTTGTTGGGGTTGTAGACGATGAGGGTGTGAAGAGCTTAGCGAAGGGTGGTTTCGAGGTGCCGGGCGTTGTCTAGACTGAATATGGATCTTTGCGATGGAAGGTTGATCCGTCTGCGAGAGGTAACATATACGCGACGGAGTCGTTCTGACAGGGCTGCTACGTGCTACACTGCGTAGCACAGAACATGGTCCGTTGTTGTGCTGTGCCTGTGTATATCGCATGATCTAGTGCAGGAAAGTGAATGGGTCGCGACCAACAGAAATGTATGTATGATGTTGTTGTATATAGATAACATGTATGCATGGGTGATGTGATGTGGTATGTGCTGTCTGCCTATGCAAGGTATAAGGCATGAAGATACTGCTGACATGTCTTGGGACTATATGAGCCGCTCATACTTCACCATGACGGTCGAGTGAGGCGGATCCTATCGCGTGCGAATGAACGCAGCTACAAGGGAAGGAAAGAAGGAAGGAGCTGGCGGAAGTGCAGTACGACTCGTTCGCACGCAGTGCAGCAGCAGGAGGAGCAGTTGCAGCCACCTCGATATGGGATACAATCGATCGTTTCGCCGCTCTTCGCTATTCGCTATCATCGTCAGGTAGAAGTAGCTTCCAACACCTACGATTCAGGATCTATTTAGAACTGAGAATCTCCACGCCGTCCTCGGTGATCAAGATTTGATGTTCAAATTGAGCAGATCTCGCTCCGCTCTGTAGAAGACGAGTGCACAAGTGCGGGCGTGGCGTTAAGAAACACAAGAAAACAAAGAGTATGCCCATCGTGCCATAATCAGCGATCGTTCCACACAGCTCAATGGTCTCAAACAGGCTGGGAATGATTTGGGCAACCCTGCACGAGACCCAATGGCAGGATGGGAGGATTGGTGGATAACCAGCAAGACATAGGGGCTTGTCCGCTTTCCAAGTCCGGTTGATGCTGGCCGACAACAGAACTCACTTCGGTCGCCATCGTCCATCCGTCATCCCACAATACTCCTCTCGAGTTCCGGCCTTGCACGAGGCACGGCTCGATGGTAAAGCAGTCTCCGGGTCTCATCTCGCCGGATTCGTCGTTCCCTATGTATGATTATACGATTATGCGATTATGTGTCGAGTCAGCATTGAATCGTTTTGCACACGGTCGAAGATAAGCGTCATGCTGTTCACGGAGAGGATATACAATCACGCGTTCTCCGTGTGTCACGATGTTCTGGAACTAGGGAGCGAGAGACAGAGATAACGCGATGACTCGCTGTGCAAGGCCACGACTTGACTGAGTGGATCATAGGTACTCACGAACGTGGAATATCCATGGCGGTTGATGAAACCTCTTGCCTATCCCATGGCCCGAAAATTGCGCGTTGACAGAGAAACCATGGCGTCTCGCAAAATCCCTATTCGGCACATGAATATACAGGTGATAATGAGCTGAAAGTCAAGCATGCGAGGGCCCAGAACGGTATCATATGTGACAAGTCACGGTCGGTAGTCTTCTCTCTTCTGCTTTCCACCATTTCCTCGCCAGAGGGGATGATCCTTGATCAAATAATGATATAGACTGCAAGCTCCCACTCACTCGATCTCCGCTCCGATGTCTTTATACCGCTTACCGATCCCACAAGCTCTAATGCCCACGTCCAAAGCCTCCTGAGTAGCTTCTACGAGCTCTCGGCCCGGCTGATCCACGTCTGGCAATAGGAAAGTTGCGCTGTTGTCACCATGATACCCTTGGTAGTATAGGGTGAGATCGATATTGATGATATCTTCTGGATGTAAAGGGCGGCTGTGAGGCCGACGGTCGTGCGAGTGCGAATGCGAATGCGTTTGCGAGGAAGGTATAATTCGTATGAGCAGTGGTGGTCAGCGAGTGAGTTGCATGTGGATATAGCATTGAGAGGTGAAATGCAAAAATGAAGGTAGCTCACTCATCTGGTATTCCGTCTGTACAGTTGGCGAGCAGGAGTACATCGGTTGTCATCAGCTGGTGTTCATGACCTTTGCCTTTACTCAGGTGACAGCTGTGCCGCGAGCAGTCGCGCTATGGCGTCGAAACGAGCAGAAAAACTCCGCTCGACTTTATTGGAGGAAGCCTAAGCTCAAGGGGAAGGGCGGGATAGGTTGGGTACATTCAACTGGAAGAACCGGCGTCGGTCAACTCACGGGCTATCACATTGTTCACAGACGTTGTGCAGCTCCGTGGGAAGCTCGAATATCCTAGCGGACTCGGATACGCTCCTCGAGCTATGATCATCTCATGGACCGCTTGGTCTAGCTTAGAGGTAGTAACTCCTGGCTAGAGAGAGCCGGGACCGACAGGGTTGATCAAGGGAGGGAAGCAGAGCTGTCAGCACGGGCGAGGACTTGTCGTATCCCCCCGCCTGACTTAATTACTCGTCAAGTGACGAGCTGCACTGACTGCGCTCGTCCGCCGTCTCGTTGGCACATTGGGAAACGGTCGGCACTCACCTTGACCATCTTGCCCACCTCACCCAGGATCTCAGCTGCCATCCTCCCCACCTCTCTCACATTATCCACCTCTTCCCCACCTTCTGATCCAGCGAGCGGGATCCTGTCCCCTTCCGGCTCTGTGTCATGCTCGACAGCCTCGTGTTCCCCCCATCCGGCCGTGAAGAAGTTCCGGGGCACATAGCTCGGTCTTGGTATTTCCTTAGGCACAGGTAGCGGTTTAGGATAGCTCTTCAGGGCGCTGGAGGACGGTAGCACGGGATATCGGCCGTATTTGCTTGGTCCGGCTATGTATTGGTAGTGCTTGAGCAGGGCGGGTGAGGGCCTCGCCATCGTGTGAAGAGCGAATCTAGTGGGCGGAGATTTGGTGACGAACGACGATCTCGGTACACTGACTGCAGATAGCGATTGTTGTCATCTCGAATTCAACTTCGGCTATCTTCGAGCACAATTGCAAGGCATGAACATATATGTGTACGAGCATCGGCGGTGATCGCCGCTACGTTCGTTTGTGGAGACTCCGCATGAGCGGTGATCGAAAAACATAAAGACATAGAGTTGATCCTCTATTCTTTGAGGGGATGAGGCCATGTAAGCCGAGTCGTAGCTAGCTTTCTAAGGCATCTTGTTACAATCAATCGCACAATCCAAAAATCATTTCTTGAGGCGTACAACTGGGTGATTCAGAGAGAACGAGAGCATCGGGACGGTGCATCGCACGGTCATTCTCATTGTTGGAGCCAGCAGAGGGGAAGCGATCCATCACCAAACTACATCGTACGCAATTAAATATAGCCAAGACGGAACAAAACGAATCAAGACAAGACGGGACGTAACTTGACTCTTGGACCAGGACCCAACCAAAAACGAGCCGACATGGCCTCGATTCCTTCTTCCACCGGTGTGGGCCCATCAATATCGAATTCAAAGAGTATCCACGGGAACGGGAACGGTGATCAGAATACTAGAGCGGACGACATGAGCGTAGAGATGATTGAGATCCCTTCAACGGGTAAGTGCCGTGCCAGTACAGCCCAGCCTCTCCTCACATACTCGTTCGAGATCTTATAAAGACGGATTTTATATGGACTATCCTCTGTGAAGTGTCATGCCATCCATCTATCGAGCTGTACCCTTCATCTATTATGCTGATGCACATGTATGGATCCTCTACACACAGGCCTAGAATTCTTCGAATACCGCAGACGGCTGTTCTTAGCAGGTCTACCCCTCCCTCCGACGCCGTTAATACCTCTTGCGTCGTCATCATCCTCTTCATCTTCTTCTTCAGCGCCGACATCGCCTAGAATGAGAATACCGAAATACCTTCCACCGCCTAAACCTGCCCCATTCGGACGAGGACCAACCAGCGCTGCCGCGAGGAGGCTCGAGGAACTGCTAGCAGATGACGGGAGCGAAGAGCTGCAGAGTAATTGGGACAAGGGCGTAGGACAGGTCGCTCGGCATATGCATGCAGGGAAGAAGTTGGCTAAGGGGCTGAGATTGGGCTTGGTGGTGAGTGGGCATACTTCTTTGACGAGGCGGGACGGAATGGGAGGAGATGAGATGAGATGAGATGAGATGAGATGAGATGAGATGAGATGAGATGAGGTGGCCTCAGCTGCGGGCAAGGTGTGGAAGATAATCACCCTTGATTCCCCGATCACTCCCACCGCCGCGGCGACGGTCCATGGGATGCCAGTGTTCTATGTACTCCGACTCCCGCTCGATACTGAATGAATGGTCTCACAGAGAACACTCACCATGATCGGTCCTGTGTTGATCTTCTGTTGCTTGGCCTTGCTTCCTCTTCCCATACCCTCTTCTCGTGCAGATAAAAGTCTTGAAAGCCTCATGGATCCAAGATGGACTCTGGCCCGTAGACGCCCGTGGTCGACCGATCAAACCGCCCGATTCGCCCATCATAGAAGGGATCGACCTGTTCCCTACGAGACCAACCGAGGAGGAGAATCGAGGTCATGATCAAGGCTCTATCCGAGGTGACACTAAAGATGGGGCAGGCGGTCAAGTGGACGCGAAAGCGAATGGCAGAGTGGGGCAGAATGGGCTGTTATCGATCAGCGTGCTGGAAATGGTCGAGGACCCAGTGCCTCAAAGTCGAGATGGTCAATAGTGACTCTGCGTGGACTGTCACATCACTCCGATGACAATGCTCTCAGAGTAATTTGAGACACAGTATATGACATGTACAATACATACAGATCAACAGATGTAATCACGTACTATATATATATATATACATATATGTCAAGGTCGGTACAGAAGACATGTATGTATTGGGGGTCACGGTGCGGGTACAAAGTACACGTGCAACACTCGTTCGATACGAGCGGACGTCTGATCAATGATTCGGAAACAAGAACCAGGACTCTGTCCTATACAATTCTGCAGACCCCCCACCATCTCGCTCCTCCGCCAGTCTATTCCGATTGTTCCATCTCTCAAATCTGATTCACAGAACGATCGACGGCCAACGCCATGCTAGTCTGCTTGAGACTAGTCCAGAAAGTTTTGCAGATCGGGCCTCATACCGCTGCCACCGCCACCGCCACCGCCCCCGCTGCTGCCACCACCGCCATTCGAAGCTATAAGAGCAATAAGCTTGAGGAGGTATTCTTCAGCGATGCTTGAGAAGTAAAACTCGTGGGCGGCATTATGTCCCGATTCTACCAGTGCGAAAGAACAAAATCAATATCAGTCGCAACCTCTGGAAAGACCCTTCATTGTGAGCGCAGACCAGAGTGAACTTACCAAGATTGTGAGCGAGTTCTGTATGGCCCGCGAGTTACAAGAAGATGGTACTAGTCAGCATATGCGGTCCCTTGGTACACAATACAGACACGTAGGCAAGGGGTTCAAGGGGCCAGTGAATGAGCCAATGGGGACCTACCGTGTGCAACGCTGAAAAACCATGAGATGAATGCCTCATTCCTATTGCCCGATTGACATTGTGCGTCGTCTACATTACAACAAGCATCAGCCAAGCCCAAGCATTGGATACGGCGCGCTCGAAAGGGGACCCATGAATTTGACGGAAGGCAGAGAAACTCACGCCAGGCTTGGAAGTATCGTCTACACGGGCGAATGCGTATCACGGTCAGCAACATTTATGCTTTCAGCACGCAGATGAGGATAGAAACACAGCGACCAAGGTCCCACTCACGCATTGCAGAAGATCGTTCCCCCTCGGTTGAACGCTATAAGCGGTCCTTCATGGTCCCAGAACACGTTCATGACCGATGGCGCAAGCTATAAATGTATTGTACTGTCAGTGAGAGTTTGGTTCGGGCCCAAAATCAACCGATCCACTCACGTTGAATAGCCTGGTGATGGGGAGCAGTATATCGATGGCGAAACGCTGGCATGTCTCCATCTTGTCGGCGAGGAAGTCCGCTTGGTTCGTGGCATCTGGAGGTTCAGTCAGGGGAGAGAGCACCGTCAGTACAGTTAGATTTTCAGATGCTTTATTTGCGACTCACCTCTGGGAATCCAGACATTCAAGCCAGGCCGAGCAGCGCTTGGTACATGAGCTATGCGCAGAACAACGCACACCAGCATCAGCAAGTTGTAATGACACTACAGCAGTCTATAGATGACAATGGTCGGCAAGACTCACCCAGCACGATATCGGCTTGCGCGGTAGTGTCACAATACTCGTCCTGACTCTCTGAGACATCGCTCACGGCCTGACGAGAGTCGTTGATCTGCGTCCCCTTCTCAGGCCGCGATGCGTCCAACGCTTTTTGTACGGTGTTCCCTGCGAAAGTGTACCAGGTGTCAGTTTCAACATTCCTGCTCTTCGAAAAGGCATGTTCTATCCGTCGTTACTGCTACCTGAATGTAGCTGGAGAATGCGCACTCACTGATACTAGCTGTACTTGTTGGTCGCTGAGTCGACCAGTTGGGCGCTTGAGGAGGCTTGTTTCCAGATCCAGCTTGCGACGGAGCTCGTATGGTGCTGCTACCTGCCGGCATCCCTCCTCCCCAAGATCCACCTTTCAATGCATTCATCAGCCCTTCCCCGCCCATACCCATACCTGCACTTGGATTAGTCAATCCCTTCGAGTCACGTCTGCTGCGCTTGAGCTTGTCCAGCAGTGAAAGAGTCGATGAGTTGGCTTTCCTGTTTTCCTGGTCGACGGCAGTCGTGCTCGTACTACCTTGAGAGGACCCATCATCATCCATATAGGGCGATGGTCCCGGCATACCACCAGGTATCGTTCCAGGCAGCCCGCCAGGCATACCGTCCGTTGTGTTTGGTCCGGGAGCAGTCACATTCGCGGCTTTTTCTTTTTCTCTCTTCTGTTCAGCTTGGATCCGCAGTCTCTCCTCTCTTTGCTGATTGAGGATCCTATCAACGTTGAACCCTCTCTTTTTGAGCGCCATCAAAGGCGTGCTGAGGATGGAATACAGCAAGAGCGCATCGTCCGCTTTGGGCGTTTTAAGCAGTATGTCGCAAAGGGCCGATGCGATATCGTAGTCGTCCATCTGAGCGCTCGTAGAGACAGTCAATATGACGGCTTTGCTGCCTCGTCCTTTCGAGGCGGTCGCATATAATGTTTCGTAGTGGTTATGTTCGGTCCGGCCATTTCGATAAGTATACTTGACCTTCAGCTCGCGGACCTCAGAGATTGCGAAATTCCCTTCTTTCGATAAAGTGTCAGAGGTGTAGTCGGACTGCTTTCTGCGAGCTTCAGCAAGGAAGATTGTCAATCTTTCCAAGACGTGTTTGCGCAAAGCTTTCGCATGATCTGAAGGAGTCTGGGATGGACCGTCCGTGATATATTGACGTCTGACAAAGGAGGATAGTGGCTTCGCCCCAAGAGCCTCGTAGAACTCCTCGAGAAGGTGTTCCTGAAGAATCATCAGTATCGTAAGACAGCCAAGAAGTCTCAAAATCAGTCGACCCACCTCTGGGGCTGCAAGTATGTATTGGCCGAAGTACTGGAGCATTGTGATGTGATCCACGACGGAAACGTCGGACGCTTTACACAGCACCCATTCTCGCTCGTATTCTTCCTCGCCACTGGATCCAGTCCAAAGAAGCTTTTTGGGCTGCTTCTTGACGGGGACGCGTTGAGATGCTAGCAAGAATGGTGCGCTTCGCATAGCGCTCCGAGTCGGGTTATCGAAGATCGACCAGTTAGCTGCGAGCAGACGAAGCTGTTCCAGATATCTGCGAAGGGTGATGTGTTAGCTTGGCTTGTCCAAGTATCGCAGAGCATGTTGTGGACTAGATCTGTGACACACCTTTCCGCTGATCCGGCTTGCTGGAGCATTCTCTCCGGCTCGTTCATCAACAGTCTCGCAATATCCTTGACGCTAGGTTCTGATTTCACACCGCAATACCTCAGGAAGATGTTCGCCTTGTCGCCCATATCGATAAAGGTGAATGCGGATTTGTACAGATCATCTCCGCTTTCTTTTGAGGTAAAATACACTTGATTAGGTCGGAAGAGATTGACGACGTTTGCGATTTTGACAGGAATGAAAGCTGCGCTTCGCAGCGGATCGATCGAGCTGGTCGTTGTGTAACCCAATTGACTCGACATGTACTGTTCATGGCAATCAGTTTCAAAGTATACTGGATCGACGGTCAACACTCACCTCAAAGATCTTTCTCGCCTTATCGACATCTCGCGTGACGCTTGACAGCAATGCTCGAACAAGTTTATCTATAGGCGGATCACTTGATATGCTGAGTTTGGCCGCATTCTCAGGCAAAGCAGCTATCGGCTGAGCGACGGCAAAGCCAAGAATCGCACAGGCGGAATTGGTGAACACCTGTGATGCAAGCGAAATCAGTGTTTCATCACCTCCGGAGGGCTGTCCTAAGGTGCGAGTGAGAACGTACTTCACCAGGTTTAGCCAAAATATGATCGCCCTGCGCTGTTTTAGCAGGAATGAACGACACTTGCGAGAATGCGTCTGCTCTGAACAGCTGATAATGGTTATGGACATTGGCCAATAAGTACTGCAGGGCTTTCTCGTTGGTTGGTGGTCGACCAGCTGCTATGCCAAGCAGAACGTCTATGGGTGGGAACCGACGCAGACCGAGTGAGAATAGCATTTTCGCTACGTCACTCAAGACCCATATCAGCTGAGCACTAGACACGACACGCCCGATCACTCTTTCCGCTTACCTTCCTCCGAATTTGACCGCCACTTGCCCTCGCCCCAATCAAGCAGGGGCAATCCGAGGCTCCTCATAGCCTCCACAGGTTCGTAGAGCTGATGAGGTTTCTGTCTGACCACATACTTGATTGACTTCGTGTCGTCATCGCCGGGTTGGACTTCAAGAGGGAAAGCAGCGGTCTGCCTGAGCCGTTTCATCTCCTCGTCGCTCAGCGAGTCTCGCACAGAGACGAGGTATTTCATGAGGTCTTGGCACGTCCACGAACCCCCTCCGACCAATCTAATGACTCAAAGCATATTCAGCTGCAATATCGGACGAAGTCAGATGGGTCAATTTCCAACGCACCTTGAGAACACGAGTTGTAGATCGACCGTCTTCCTCACTCCAATTGCCAACAACATCTTCTCCATGCCACCCTTGATTGCGGTACCTTTCGGCAAAGCGATAGTCGGCAAGTCGTCAAACAACAGGTTTTTCTCAAAATAAGCCTCGCCTGGCTTCTTGAAACCCGCTTTGGTCGGAATGCAAGGTACGTCTTTGAGTTCAAGAGCGACGGCAGTCTGCTGATTCGCCGCCAGGTTCGACCAAGCTCTACCCAACAATCCTAGTACTTTCTCCGCAAAATCAGGTGAGACTCGGATGTCCGTTTCTGGGGATGCTTGCGAGTCATTTGACATGGGAGGCTTTACGAGGAAGGTGATGTATTGCAGGATGGAGAGCTCGGTCCAGCCGAATATTGTGAAGATGGTGTTCACCTTAAGATCCTTAGTGATCGTGTGAGGGATTGTATGATGCGGCAAGGGCATATCAGGCGGTATACTCGCATTGTGAGGCTTGAGATACGTCTGCACGGTCATGAGAGGGAGAATCTTGGCGTTGTCCTGGACCATGATTGCCGCTTCGAGAAGTCGGGCACAATGTGAGCTGTTGTTGTTATCGCTCGCAACACCTTGCCACCACAGCAAACAGTCACTCGTCTCCTTTTCCGTCAGCGGGCGTTGATTGAGCTGTTTGATAACATCGTTGAAGTCGGCTGCGCGCAACAGTTGCCGTTCCTGCAGTCTTGCAACGGATCTGGGTGCTTGATCGATCGTAGAAGAAGTGATAACGGGTAATTCAGGCAGGAACTTATGAAGGTCGGGACTCGGTAACCTGACTTCGCTGATTGGCAGGATACCACCAGTCGACGCAAGGGGGAGCGATCGATTGTCAGTAGAACAGGCGTAAAATGCCGATTCCATCTCTTGGCCAACTGCGCTGGAAGGAGTGGTCGGCTTGAAGGTGAAAAATCGGAGAGCATGTAGACCGCGCTCGAGAAGTCTCTCTCGATCGGCCGAGTGTGCCACTGTTGTCTTGAGCCAAGCAGCTTGTAAAGCTTGCATTTCGAGTTCATATATCAGTCGGCTCAGGTAACCTCCGACCCATAGAAGCTCTCGGTTCCACTGGGCCACATGTCTGTCGACTAGATCGATAGATTCTCGTTCGACGGTAGGGATGAATCGAGCAGCCAAATGACCACCAATACCGGTCGTCTGCGAAGTTGGTTGACCAATGAAGACTCGCGCTGATTTCTCGGAATCAATGGGTGGACATAACCCGCCAAACACCTCGCCGATATCTTTAGCCGTCGATTGATCATCCTTCGTTTGACCTCCCTCAGGCTCCTCACCGCGAGAGTAGACTAGACTTGCAGGCATGCGCGTCGGGGGTGACTTCTTCGTGGCTCTTTCCAACTCCCTCCCGAAAGCTGTTGGCACGGACACCTTGATGTCGGCCTGATATATCTGGATTTCTCTGCTAAGTGCAGACACTTTCTTGGGGTCTTCCGGAGGCGGTGGTGGAGGCGGAGGTGCGACAGGCGCAGGTGAAGGTGTATTTCTCCCAAAGAAGGATGAGGCCAGCATTGAAGCAAAACCTTTGGTCGCTTTGCCTACGTGGGCGATCGGCGCTGGCAGAGGCGGGGGGATGAAACCGGTAGCTACATGTCAAACAATAAGGTTATGCGTACCGTAATATTGATTTTTGCTGAAAGAGCTCACCTGAAAGCCACTGCATCACTTTCGCAGTGATTACCATTCCTGTTGCATCAACACCCATGACAGTCATCATGCCTCCGGCGCTGTTGTTCTTGAGACCCTTCTTCATAACGCTGTTCTTCCCCTTGATGCTCTTCTCCACTTCTAGCACTTTGACTCCATCAACGAGCATGTCGATTTTCTTTACGGTCCGCATGAAGGTAATGCTGGTCACGAAGAATCGGGCGAGGTCAAGTGGTCCATCTAATAAAGCTGGTTCTCTCAGACCCATGGTAAACGATGTCCAGGGGTTTCCGGTGAGAGAAGGCTCGGCGGTAGAGGAGGATGCTGAAGGTGGTAGGTCCCCCGATCGGGCTAGCAATTGGTCTTTGCCGTCTTTCCAGTAGAATCCCATCCATTTGTCCCCCGATTCGACAAAAGGGTCGTCTGATCATCTCCGTCAGCCTTTCCGAGTTACCCTACACTAGAAAAGCCGACAACCTACCGCATACACTCCATAGAGAATAGAAGCCGACACCGAATCTGCCGTGGTTGCACGGGTGAGCTGTACACTTGGCAGCTCGAGAAGACGAAAAAATCTCACGCTCCGATCTTCTCTTCGTCCGGGTTTCCTTCTGCAATCTTCTTCAGTCTTTGCCAATCTTGCTGTCTGAAGGGTATTCCGTCATTCGTGACAACGTATCTATGGATCTGCACACACATCACGGTCAACTCAGCTGAGTTCGAGCACCTGTCATGCCGCTGGTATGTCAGACATACCATATCTTTGTTGACGTCCGGCAAAATTGAGGGACCCTCGCCACTATCAAGGGCCCCAAGACCCGCTTTGGAGTAGAATTTGACTTGTACATGCTCGGCCTAAGACCGCGAATCAAGCGATGTTAGCGAATAAAAACTGGAAGAAGTGGAAGGACGAAGCGTACCCCGGCATCATCTGCATTTTGGAGAAGCTCTCGGAAGACTAATTCCTTTGTTAGCGAGTGATCCCTCTGTGATACAGGTGGTGTACCCACTGGTGTGTTCTCCTGAATACCTTGCAAGAATCTCTGTAAAGGGTCCAGTGTCAGTTGCGAGCTCGTCTCTACCTCTGATGCAAGCGTGAGTTTCAACTGGATAGCTCACTATCTATCAGTGCCCTTTGATTCACTTCTACTGTTTCGTCCTTTCCCGACGACCATAGCTCCTCCTTGCTTAGTGGCGGCATGATCTTGCTGATTGCTCCGCCGTGAACAAATGCTCGAGTAGGTCGCGGGAGCGCTCAATCTCGTAGATCCAAGATGGCTCGTTAGAATTGATACGCGAGGAGGCCTGTCTGCGTTCACGGAAAGACTATTGTACAATAAACTGTTGTCATAGAGGAGGAGATAGACACAGGTAGTGAAGGTTGATAAGTGTCTGGGTTCAATCGACAGTTGAGACACACCGCGTAATCATTAAGCGTCCGAACTGAACATATATATATCAATCGACGCGATCGGCGAGTCACGTGACCCGGGTTAGGCAACGGAATTAGATGATCACGTGGTATATATGTTTCGTTTCGTTTCGTTTTGTTTGCCGAGCGAGCGGAGAGGAGAGCGATGAGAAGCTCAAGGATATGCGTTTGCAGCCTGCATGCTTGTGTGTCTCTTGGCTTCGGCTTCAGCTTAAACAGTTGCCTGACTATAACCGGTGATTCTCGTCATCTCACTCCCCATAACTCACGAAACGAACAGTCTCCTGGCCTCACTCTCTTCTCTCATCCTAAATTCACTTCATTCCCATGTCAGGCCTCACACGCCTGTCTCGACCCCTTCGAATGGTAGGAGCATCAGCATCCGCCGCCGGCCCTTCTCGATACGCCTCCTCCTCCGCTTCAGTCATTGCTGCCGGACGACTGTCGACCGTCGCTCGACATCTCAGCTCTTCGTCCGTCTCTATGGATCAATCAAGCAAGATGGGCTCGCCTTCAGAGGTATGCCATGTCTCACTCATTACCCTCGATGGTGCACCTCTTCCACAAGCAATGTTGCTGCCGAAAGATGTCAGACTCCTGGACTGATGTGTCGAATCTGCCGTCCCTTGACTGACTTGTCGAACCTGGCTGCTCCACAGGACCTGGTACTCTTCGAGTCGCATCAGAGCACTCGATTATACAAGCTAAACAGGCCAGCCAAGCTCAACTCGCTGAATCAAGAGATGATTGATCTGCTCTCAAGCAAGATCAAGGTGAGTTTCGATTTGCCCTTGAACTTAGTGATGGCATGTGGCCATGCACGTATACACGTATGACTACATCACAATTCTCGTCAAATCCACAACAACCATATATGATGATCACAACACGACGGTCTTCTTACCTTCATGCTGGTGTAAAGGCCCGAAACCCAATATCATCCGGGCACCCAATCTGATCAAAAATTCCCCATTCTCGCACCTACCACGTCCGGTCCACTCGCATCGTCCCTATCTACCTGTTTTGAGAACTATCGCTGACTGAAAATAATCGATGCAATGATCCGGCACACAATATACAGAACTGGCGAGAGCTCGAATCATGCAAGGTCATTATCGGTACTGGTGACTCTCGTGCATTCTGCGCCGGCGGCGATGTCAAGCGTGAGCCTCTTGTTCAGGTCGCCGTGTCACTGGACCGCGTGACTGACTGAAGCCTTACCATCGTGTCGCATTCGCAGAGCTGGTACTTGATCTGAAAGAGGGAAAAGAAACCGCTTTGCCGTTCTTCAAGTCTGAGTTCCAGCTCAACTGGACTTTAGGTCGATTAGGAAAGCCTTACATTGCTGTGATTGACGGTGTCACCAGTGCGTAATGACGGTCACCCTCCACCCCTAATGCTGTTTCATAGGCTTCTTACGCTCTACGAAGCGAAACTCGTACCTGGTACTGACACCAATTTTTCCCCATACAGTGGGTGGAGGTGCTGGTCTGTCATTACCAGCAGCTATCCGAGTCGCTACCCCTCGCACCATCTTTGCTATGCCTGAAACCAAAATTGGATACGCTCCTGATGTCGGCGCCAACTACTACCTCGCTCAGCTGGATGGTGCTATTGGTGCTTGGTTGGCTATCACTGGTCAAGAGCTGTACGGACGGGCTGCATAGTAAGTCTTCAGATCCGCTGTTCTGATATGTATAAACCTTGGCGAATTCCTAATTTAAAGTGCCCTTTGAACTCACTCTATCTCGAATATTCTTCTCAGCGAGCTCGGTATTGCCACGCACTACGTGACTCCCAACGTGCTTCCCGAGATCATCAGCCAAATCACTCAACTAGAGTCGCCTACTCTCGCTCAAATCTCTTCCCTCGTTTCCTCATACTCCAGTGCTCCTTCCTCGTCTTCCGAGCCTTCATCAAAGGCCTCTCCTGACGGTCCCTCTCCTATTAAGGGCGAGATACGAGAGTTCCTCGACAAAACGTTCAGCTTGAAGTCGATTGCCGAGGTTGACCAGGCGCTCAGCAAGGCCGCTACCAACGAGAAGCTGAGCCAGGAGGTCAGGGATTGGGCGAAGTTGCAGAAGGAGTTGATCGATCAGAGGGGACCAACGTCGACTGCTGTTGCGTTGGCTGGCTACAAGAAGGCGAAGGAGTCAAGGCGATTGGACAGGACGCTGCTGAATGGTGAGTCGGCAAGAGGCAAGAGATTTGCTAACGGTCATGCAGAAGCTACATATCAGAATTTAGCTCTGTATCCTTATGAAGGTTGCTGATTAACGCAATGTCTTTCGGCCTCACTCAGATTTCTCCATGGCTACTGCGTTCTCTGGACCCAAGCGCTCGACCGAAGACTTCGTCAAGGGTGTTTCGGCCGTCCTGATCGACCGATCCAAGACTCCTACAGATTGGATTCCTTCCTCTCGATCTGACCCATCCTTATCACCTAAAGAAATCGAGAAGAACTTCTTTACTCCTAGCAAGAATCAAACCTCCGGAGACTTGCAGCTCGAGTTTGAGCCTATATCCGCCTCGAAGCTTGACTCAGGTAAAGACTCGACATGGGGCAGGTTCAGGAAATACGGCTTACCGTCCGAAGCGAATATCCGGGCTTCCGTAGACGGTTACGCCCCTGGATCGGGTGCGTTTGCGTTGACTGAGAAGGAGTTGATTGACTCGTTTGTGGACGCTTCGGGTGAAGTGGCCGGTACGAGGAGGGATGAGATTGAGGCGAGAGTCAAGGACGTCGTTAGCAGGCACTGTAAGAAGGACAAGGATGGATATCTCGAGTGGAGATCGTAGGTACGCACGTTCTTAGTCATGGGCCGCATTCGGCAGTAACATACGCGTAGACGGATTCAGGGACGGCATCTGTTTCGATGATGAAGACCTCTTCAGTGGTCATAGATTGGAGTCGAGACTGAGATCTACCCTCGATGCATCAATCGGTGCTGAAGATTATCGACAAGATGTTCGATGTTACTTATAGGGCAACGGCGATTTGATTGAGGGGAACAAACAGAAAGAGAAGCTGCTCGTCTATGTCACACCGCTATAGCATCGCATCTCATGACTTGATTGCCTGGCGAGTGCTAGCTGGTGTAGGTGATTTACGTTCGATACGAGCATAAAGTAAATCGCGTAAAACAATCTCAGGGCGCCAGCCTTCAGGCCAGCCCACACTCTCCGTAGATGGACGTGGAAGGGTAGGACATGCACGCCCCCACGACCGCTATCGCTACCACTACCACTACCACCACATTACATGCTAGCTTCGTACAGATACTCATCCAACGTTATTCTCAGCTCTTTCGCGAGCGTCTTGGCCGCCTCGTAGTCTATCTCGCAGCGGAGCGTTATGTTGTCTAACCGATCTTGAGGCGAAGTGCGACGTAAGAGACCTTGCGATTCCAATTGGGGTATCTGCGGGGAGCACAGTGGGAGAGGCGGGGCGGACACGAAAAGGGACGTATGGTATTGTCAGCCCATGGGCTTCATTATGAATGAGGAAATGGGATCTGTCTGATTGCACCATCCTTTGGAAGCAGCTCCGACAGAATAGTAGACCACTAGAATTTATGGGGTTTCGGGCTCGGCGCAGGACTGTAACAAGCACGTAACAGAACACCGAGAAAAGGTTTGACATGACGCCACACAACTCACCATACTCCACAGTTTTGCGCTCATGGCAATCCCATCGACCTCATCATCCCACCTCCTCTCCCTTTCATTCTCCCTCTTTCGCTTCCGCTCAGCTTTCGCCGCCAGTTGCGCCACCGAAAGGTACGCGTCACCACCCCGACCACCCCATATATCCATCTCATCTCTGCCATCAGAGTCAGAAGAAGACGAAGAAGAAGAGCGGTAATCATTGTATCCTTCTCCCAGGGATGGAAGGAGGTCGTCTGGTCTCGGGGCGTGTTCGGCGTACAGGGAGGAGAAGAGGGCCAAGAGCCTGTCTATCGGGAACGGTTTGGGACCGAGCAGTCTTTGAGGGACCTGTGAACAGAGGTTGAGAAGAGGAGAGATAATGAACATAAGGTCACGACGTCAGCCTTGGACACCAAGAGATATCAACCTCATTTGGCTCCAACAATTGGGTTGAGGGCACTTGGATCAGGTTTCGATCTGCACCTCAGCCACACCCTCGCCACTCACCTTGCCGATCCTCGTTCTTCCATATCCCGCCCTCCTAGTCCCACCGCCCTTCTTCCTCTTCCCGTCCGGACCCGTGCCTCTCCCAAACAGCCTTATATCAGATTTCGCAGGATTATAACTCGCCGCATACGCCGCTACCAGCAAATATTTCGCTAGGGTGGGTAATTCGATCTCGGGTGGTTTGGGCAATGTCCTCAATTTTCCCGGACCTGGCAAGAGTGCTTTGACGAATTCCGTCGATCCGATATGACGAGGGAGGAGGTCCTCGATGGCCGAAGCTAGGGAGAGTGATAATTGCGATTTGAGGTCGGTCAATAGCTTTATGTTGACGTTAAGTGGTGGCGGAGGGTTATCGGGATCGGGGGAAGAAGAGGAGCCTGAATTTGTGCCGAGCAGAGCCATCTCCAGGTGTGGTGGGAGAGTGGCGGTGTAAATCGGCCATAGCGACAAAGCGAGATGATGTAGCTCGGATATTGGGGGCGTTACGAGCGGTAGAACTGTCGATAGCAGTAATTCGAGGAAACGCGGGTACAGCGGGTGTGATGAGCCCGGTAAGAGGGCGACGTGGATTTCTAGAGTGTCACACATCACGGGTTCAGCTCGTGATGCGATGACAATACACCAGAGACTCTCTTGCATTTCGCGGGCCATGGAATGCAGTGCGTAACTCTGTCGGATAGGTGATGGGAGCATATTCGATCTTCTAACTTTCCCTCTAATACTTCTCTATCAGGGAAATGCGCCGAGCTTGCCTTGGCCTAGTGTGCTCCATCTGACTGGCAACTCACCTTCTTTAGTCGGTGGTGGAAGGTATATATGTACAGGCTCTGGCGCATCCCCTCTATGCGGTCGAACGTGGTCCCAAGGTGCTGTCGAGCAGAGTATGACCGTGCACGGAACTCCAGTCTATAGCGATGGAGACGAACACGAGATTAGCTCTTCCGACTCCAGGTCTGTGGGACTTGGCTGGTCATGCACAGCGAGGGGGCGGTTCATCCTTGGTGTTCTTCTCCCGGATGGTGCGATCGGCTGGGATAATACGTACGAGCTCCGAAAGGCGAGTGATCACCGACCATCCATTTCCCAATACCGAGCGCAGCCTCTCAGCTTTCGTAATTCGGATAACGACCCATTGCCCAGTCTCCGCCTCGTGACCATTTACATCGATACCATCATTTCCATCTGTAGTCCCGTTTCCACTGACTCTGACCTTGGCTTTGCCTTTCCCCCCAGATCCAGATCCGGATGATCCGGATTGTTTATTCATCCACCATCCCCTGAGAACCAACTTGAACGCATCGAACGTATTCACATCATGATCAACATCCCCCGTGATCTTGCATAAGATTCCAGATAACAATAGTCGTGGCGTATGGTGTTCCACCGTATCTATCGATATTGCCGACAACGTGGATGTCGACGTCGTCGTCGTTGAAGCCATTTTCGAGCCTGAGCTCGAACCTGCCGCACAAGAGGCTGGAAGCGGTGGCAGGGAGGTAGATGGGTGATGAGGGTGATGGATGTATATCAAGGATGGACAAGGAGGGTGCGAGAGGATCGTGTCCAGCTCAGTATGAGCGCCGGCGATAGACATCTCTTCTTGTTCCTTACTCGAGATTGTGCCCACGAACCGGGGCGTGGATTTGTGTGTGTATATACGTGTTAACTTGGAATCGACGTCGTCGCGGCGGCACTTTCTGTCCGTGATGCAATGCGACTGCTCATGCTTCACTTGCTTCCGATTGATTAGTGGTGATTCGTATCTTGATCATGCGCAGGATATCGAAATCAGGCGGGCACACTACACCATACACACTACGCGTTGCGGTGTGGTGCGGTATGCGGTGATTTCCGCTTGACTTTGCTTGGTTCGCGGAAGAACTCACTCACCTTAGACGCGTGAGCCATAGCCAACGTTCCGAATGAAGAGCTACGGTGTGATTGTGATCTGTGATCTGATTGTTGTTGTCTGTCATTATTTCCATTCTGCCAGTATTCTATTCTTGCGACCTATATTGCCATCCTCTTTCCACCTAGGACTGACTCCGAGTACCGTCGCCGCTCGCCATTCCGGCTGGACGAAAACAAAGCATAAACCATACAAACTGGATAAACGAACCGCGATCAGACGTACAATCGTTACCCATAACGACAACCAAACGCTATCTTCAACATCTGGACTCGACCGATCTCTCGTATCGCCGTCCCCTCCAACATGCCTCATTACCCACCGAGACCTCCACCTGGTATCAGGCGATATATATGGGACAAGCGGTGAGTGCAGTGGAGTGGAGTGGGGCCGAGGGTCCGTCCAGCAGCCGTAGAGGTGTGTAGCGGAACAGCGGCTGTGATGCACATTGGTTTCACGAAGCACATGGAAAGAAAGAAGGTGATTGTTAATTGTAGCTGAGCAACCAACTGCTTGGGCTTAGGGCTGGGTGAACAGGATAATGATCAATCAGAGACTTGACTTGAGCTTGAGCTAATCATACATTGTTACCTTCAGAGTCCTCATAGAGTCGACATTCGCGCTGTCGATGATGCAGCCATGGGAGAAGCTGTTGATTGGTGAGTTATTTCATGTCTCGCCGTCAAACCAGTCTCGCCGTCCTCTTTGAACCAACTGAACCCGATGTGACCGGAACACTATCGAGAGACACGAGCTGACATCCATCTACGCTCCTGCCTCCTGCCCCATGTTCTCTGCCACCAACCGTCGTTCAATATCTTCACTCAAACGACTCAATGCACACAGTCGGCACCCTCCTCATCACCTGCCTCCTATTCTGGGTTTCCGTGTATACTTATTACCCCTCGCACCTCGCATACCTGTCCCGACGATTCGCATACTATGTGTACGGGGACGAGACTGCCGATGTGAGGGGTATGTTCTGGGCTTGGATCAAAGCGCAATTCGTGCGCGCCGGGGAGGGTGTGAAGGGCGTAGTGGGCGGTGAAAAGGGACGGTTGGAGCTGTAGCTGTCGCTGTCATTGTAGTTTCAAGGACTGGATTGACAGAATCAACGATGGATGATATTCTGTGAAGGGAAGAAAAGGGGATTAGATATACAAGGCCAATCCTACTAGCGAGTATGGAGCCAACGAACCACACTCTAGGCTGGTCTGTTCTCATCCTCTACTCGGACTCGAGCGGATTGCCTTGGCTTGCCTTTTTCAAAGGGGACTTGAAGAAGAGGTGTCATATATTGTCTTGTGGGGCACTCTTGGCTGTTTAGCCGGAACGATCATACTTTTCTCTCTGTCTCTGAGTCACCGTGAGATGCGGTTCAAGATACCCTTAAATATTCCTGTACATTCAGATTAAATTCCTTATAATTCAGAAGAGTTCTTTACCCATGGTATTTATCAGGCACGTAGGTGTACACATCATGCAGATGCAGCGAAACATTTTACCTGTAGGATTCCGCGTATCCTATTATCGTATCCAAACCATCATCAAGTCGAGCATTGTCCCGCTGATCCTCAACCAACATGTATACGAGAAGGGCTCGACGAGCTGTGAAAGCTACCGAAGGCTGATCGAAATGAGCTCTAGACCTTTAGAGCTTAGACAATCCCGCATTTGCAGCGTCCGAGGTAGCGTCGACCACTCCGGCCCGCGCATGGACCCAATCTGTGATTGTCTTTGCGAGGTCGGTCGGTGTAGGTTCCAGCTCGTTGTGTACCTCGTGGTACATGCCCTGTTCGCGACACACCATCACGAGCAGGGTCAGCAGCATTTTTGGCTTGTGACCGATCACTGATCATGACCGTTCACCGCGCTCGCTGTACAGACCCAGCGATCACCTTCTGGACAAGATCTGCTAGATCGACGAAGATAGCCGCATTCGCTCACCTCGATAATATGGACAGTCTTATCCTGGGCCGCAGCATTCTCTCCGAACCGCTTCGCGGCCGCGGGATCGCAGATGTTGTCTTCCCCGCCATGATATACCAAAAGAGGGAGGTCCTTCGGCCAGGCCTCCCAAGCTGATGTCGAGTCAAGCGAGGCGCCGCCGTTGAGCATGTCTGCGACGCCTCGAAGGGAACCTGATTGCTCGCAGAATGGGTCGGATTGGCACTCGTCGTTGGTCGCGGGGTTATGCGAGAGGTGCTACATAGCAAATGACGACTGGGATCAGCGAGAATGAAATTGGTTGTAGGAGAGCCTTGCAGCGTGATTTTAGAAGCCAGGATGTACACACGCTGTAGTCCATGGGCGTGGGAATCAACATGTTTCCGAGACCTAGCCCGGCAGCGAAACTTCCAGCCTTGACCTGGAATCGTACAGCGATTGTTGTCAGTGGTCGATCAACCAAAGGGGATCTGAGCCGAGTCAGGCCGGTAGCTGAAGTCCCCTACAATCGGAGATCCAACAGATAGGAGACGGGGTCAAGTGGTAACACTGCGCGCTTATGCTCACCTGGAAGATCGAAGCGGGTTTGGTCTGCCTGATCAACGGACCGCCAGAGATGATTCCAGACAAGAGTTTGAGAGTTTCTTTCGATGGGGGAGCGGTGGGCCTCGTTGCGAAAGCTAAGACTTGACCACCGCCCTGTGATGGGATTCGAGGTACTGTCATTAGCTGTCGTTCCCGCTATAACCGAGATACCCCTACTCATTCGATCGCTCAGATGGAATGATGGACTGTTTTCGGCAGATACAGGGACTCGAGCCGGTGCTTGCACCCAAGTCACTGCAATGCCTGCTTACCATGCTGAAACCATGCAAGAACAACTTCTTGCCAATGCTCCTCGCATGTTCCGATTCACGCTTCACGAACCACTCGATATCAGGCAACGCCTTTGCCCAACCTCCAGTCCTCCGCTTCCCGTTCTTCTCAAGCTTGACATGCTTTCCTTCGGCTTTCCATTTCTGGACTTGCTCGGAAGACGCGGTCAGAGGGGTATGGGAGGTTCGACCGTGACCCCTCTGGTCGAACGCTGTTATGCGCAACGAAGAAGGAGGAGAAGCGAGGAGGGTGAAGAACGCGTTGTAGCGCGCAATGTGCTCCGCGAAACCTATAGTGATGATAGATAGCGAAGATATGCGAATAGAGGTCAACATAGGAATATAGATTCAAACGCCTAGACAATGTGATGGGGGTGTCTGAAACGGGCAGTCGTAGCTTCGAAGGTAGTGTACACTATTTCTGAGCCCCCCCACCAACCAACTCACCATGTACAAAGAGGATGCACGCTTTCGGCTCCTCGGTAGCTGGAGCCCACTGCGGTATTTTGGTCAGCTACATGGATCTGTTCGTGGACGGTGCAAGAAGACCAATGAGATAATAGGTTGTGCCCGTCCTGATGAAAGGCAATGTGATGGATCTGCTTGAATTCAACTCTATTGCTGGCAAAGCACCATACCGAAGCTGACCAAATTAGACCAGGTCAGACTTTCAGACTTACAGTTTTGGTATAGAAGGGTGTATTCTCGGGGCCTAAGACCCATTCTTCAGTCACCGTCACACCAGCGGACGACATATCGATGAGGGAGAGATCAATAGCGTCTTGATAATCCAGCGCGCTATGAATGGATTGCTGATCAACTATGACAGACAAGCCAACGTATGGAAGGTGAAAGGAAGAACACCAGGTTGGATGATGCTATCTATAAGTTAATGAGTGGTCTGGTCGGGAATTAAAGAATCAAAGCTACCCGGCTCCGGGCTCTCTCGCTTCAAAGGTGGCAAGATGGGTCACCGTATGACTCAGGCCCCGACGATCTGGTGCATGGATGCATCGACACACAAACAATCTCGTCCGGAAAGTAACAGTACGGGGAGTAACCCGTATATGGCATACCATACCACTTCTCACGTGTAACTATACGCGTACGTTGTCGTCGGAAACATCTCAGCTCGGCCACGGGTCAAACCAGACAGCGGCCAGATCCCGTCCCGGGGAAGGTGACGTCGGAGGCAAAACTTAAGCTTATACAAACGTAGTGTAGTGTAGTGTCGGCCTTCGGCCACCATGCGTTTTCATACGCTTCTCTACGTTTGGCAGTTGCATCAATCAGCTATTTTATCGGATCGTGAACGACATTAGGGCAGGTATAGCTGACCTCTTCCAACATAGGTGTTAGCACAATTGGCCCTCTACTACATATCCCGAATCAGAATCATCCATTCCTTCCCTCTGAAAAACCTGCGCCGAAGCCACAGATCGAGAGGCCAGGGTCTGCCCGTCCGCCGCCGTCGCCATTGCCTTCATCCGGACGCCTTTAGGCTTTTTTATGCCGGCATCATGGAACGCACGTCGCCCCGGTTGTATGGTAGTAGCCCTTGTTTACTGGTCAAAGGAAAATGATTTCAGATGATTTGGCATCGTCTTCGTACGCACCACCAGCGATTTGGGAACCATCAAGGATACTCGTCCTCGTGAACGTTACTGCACCGTAGAACTATTTGGCCTTCCTTCGAAGTACACTGACCGTTTTCGCCGGTATGTCGTTATATTGTAACATCTGCCGGGTATGTATGGTATCAAGAAACACGTATGTATACGTAGCCTCATGCTGTGGGCGACCCAACTCCACTCGTCTCCGACTCTTTGCAGGGATACAGAAGAATACTCCAAATGTCGGCGGCGCGGTTGACTCCTTCGTGACCGTTGCTCCCTTGCGTACTTACAAGCCTTAACTCTACCGATACCAAAAAGGAAAGAAACAGGAAGAAGTTTGGAAAAAGGCGATAAAGAGAGGAACGTATGTATATACAAAATTATGCTAACAATATATTCAAGATGACCGATCGCCTCGCATCTCCCGTGCCGGAGGTCCGTTCCACCTCGTCCTGTCCATTCGATGCTGAACTTGTCCATTTCCGATTGTCTATCTGCCCAGTTCAGCTTACAATTGGCGCTTTTGAGGCACGAAAAGTTATTCGTTCGTTTTCCGCGCGATGTGTTCGTAACGACTAGAGCACAACACAACCACCGCAACATCCCTTGTCGACATGGTCGTCCTTTGCTTCGGCTCGACCGCCTACCCCGCCTGTCGCCGACTTGCCTGGCGTGCCGACAGCTTGGGGAGGCCCGGACTCCTGAGCAGCGAATAAACAGCAACAGTCAGCGTCAATGCCCGGTGCAACGCGCACTGATCCATCGAAAGGGGTGTCATGATGGGCGGTTTGGGAAGGGCGTTATAACCAGGTATAAATGTGATGCAACCAAGCTCCACTCACCTTCTGGTATCGTCTGATAGCCCTGACGACGGCGATGAAAGCCTCGTCCACATTCACCCGCTGTTTCGCTGACGTCTCGATACACTGCGCATTGAATCGCTTGGCGAGATCTCGACCCTCTACGACCACCGACGGCAAGCATATACCTGGTCAATCAAGAGGACACGGAGGACACTTCTTATCATAGCCCCAGATACCGACTCACCGTGAGGCTGTACTTGTCGCTCGTACTCCAAGTCACACTTGTTCGCAACCACGACAACAGGGAAGTAATCCTTGTCTTTTACCTATAGCGATAACAAGGAGGCCCATGTTAGTATCAGGCCTGCAATAGTGAACTGAATGTCGCGTGATTGTTCCCACTTACTCTCAAAATCTGCTGGTGGAACGTCGATACTTCTTCGAAAGAACTTCTAGAAGTGATAGAGTAGACCAAAAGGAAGCCCTCGCCTGATAGTGTGGGAGGCACAGACATCAGCAACTACCGATCTCAAGGATGCAAGGACTCCACAAGCTGAAAGGAATTTCGAATCACGTACCCGTCCTCATATATTGTTCTCGCATGGCTCCGTACTCCTCCTGACCAGCAGTATCAAGCACGTCGAGCAGCGCTACTTCCTCATCGATGATGCATTGTTTTCGATACGAGTCCTCTGTGAGTCACGCGTGCATACGTAAATGCTGATTAGTTCAAACTCGCACGGTGTATCGTGAAATAGCATAGCTCACCGATGGTAGGGTCATATCTGCATGATATGATCAAAGACACACAACTCCCGTCAGCACAGATCCCACACTGTAGCGCTACAAGTGACGCCAAGGCACACGATTTAGCTCGGAGTTCCCACGTACTCGTCAACGAACTGAAGAGATCAAAGCAGAAAAGACAAACGCCATCAGCAACCAGTCTTCAGGCCATGCTTTCAAGAATTGCGACTTACATGGGATTGGATAAACTGGATTGTCAGTGCGGACTTGCCGACACCTACAAGCAAAAGCATAGGGCTGTTCGTCAGTGTTACGCCATTGAGCAAGCCTTGGACGCTGACGCATCTCGAGGGGCATCTCGAAGGACCTATCGAGGCTAGCTCTCCTGCTCATCCGCGTCCGTTCTGCTGAACACTAGCCATCCACTGTAGTCTTGTCTCTTCCGAGTGCTCTTGGATGTCCAGCCGATATCGGGACAGCTTCCACCCCCCATAGACCGCCTCGCGCACCACATCAAAGGACCAGACTCGCACAGACCCTATACCCGAGCGCTCCAAACAACTCACCACCACCTCCAACAACAACGAGCTTGTACTCGCGCAGGAATTGGGCCTATCCAGAAGAAGCATGGTCAGCCGCGCAAGTTTCGAAAATATCACCTTCTGAACGGAAGCTCATGGCCTAGGGGGCAAGGTCGGTATCGACTGACCTTGGACATGGTCGAGTGTTCTCCAAAAGGCGGAAGGTTGAACGAGGGTCGGTACGAGTTAAGATGTACTTGCCGAGTGGACTAACTTGTTTGGCGAGGAGCGATCCGAAGAGAATGAGCACAGGGAGAAGCGGGTATCTTCTATGAAAAGAGAATGGCGCGAAAGAAGGAAAAAGAGATAGAGGGAGCGAACGGTAATGTTGAAATGGAAGTGATTGATTGACTGACTGACTGAATCAATGACATGAGAGGTAGGGTAGGGGATTGATTGCTTTGTGCGTTTGTGGTTTGGATTGATTGTCTCTCAGGGTGAGGTGCGTGCGACAGGGTCAATTAAGCATTGATCGTATTACTCTGAAATTCTTATTCAGCCCCCCTCTATAACCCGTTCCAACGCGAACTATGCCTTACATAATGATAAGCCCAACTTGCCAGCCGGGATTAACGTAATTCTTGGGCAGTGGCCTTCGCCGTCAATGTGCGCAGTGCGCACTGACTGTCCCGGTGATCGGTAGTGATTGACCGGAGAATTGTCGGCAACGAGGGTTGTAGATGAGACAAACATAAGCGTTTATGCTCTTATCTGCTTGTCCACATGGGCTTAGACACGTATTATCCATCTCATAAGGCGGACCGACTCCGAACGCCGAGCCCCGATGCCCAGATGTCCGTCCAGATCATCACGTGCGACTACGTTTGGAGCGTTTGGACTTCGCAGGCAAGGAAGCTGGAAATCTGAGCAATTCATCTCGTCATGTCATGTGCCATTATTGGGTTAAGCATGAAATCAAGGGATGATAGTCCGATAACTGGCCGACGAGAAGCTTGTGGATATCTAAGATCAAGAGGGATATATAGCAGTCTGATCTGGCTTACCTTGAAAGCTGCTCTACTCCCCTCTCGGCGACCTACCACTTAATCTGACACATCTGACCGTACTCAAGTCCCCGCCCGCTACTGCACGACCAATCACATTTTCGCGAGGCATGTTCCGCTCACCCGTCAGATCGTCGCAATCAACTCTTCGAACGATGTCATCAGGCTCAACCGGTGTCAAGCCCTTCAACGTGCTCCTCTTGGGTGCCGGGCCCATCAACTTCGGTGAGCTCCCTGGAAAGATACTCGCAATGATCGCAGGTGGCTGTGTGCTAGCTCGCTTCGAGGACGATGCATCTGCGCGGGTCTCAGCTGACAGAGTGGTGGTCTCGTCGAAAACTTGACATCAGGTTCAACCGAAGGTCCGTGGAATCACTCGAAGCGACTTGAGCAGTAAGCAACCTCGTAATGCACTTCTTCGGTCGACCCGGCTCCGTTCCGCCCTATACTAGCTCAACGATCCCCGCTCGACAATTCTACTTCTTCTTCCAATAGAAATGACTGACATATTGGGTGTTCTTTCCCTGTCCGCCTGTAGAAAGCTAGGCTCAAGGCTCAACGTTGTAGGCCTGATCGACCGAGATCAAGCTAGGGCTGAGCGAGTGCTCACTATCAAGCGAGCCGATGATAATGTCAAGACTGGGTATGAGAAAACCAAGGTCTTTGGGAGTATCGACGAGGCTGCTGCGGGATTGAAGGGGGAGGATGTACCTCAGTGAGTTTACAGCGTCCTCGCATCTCGTCAAAACATCTATTCGATGTATCACACAGGCCGCGGGACCGGATGAACAATGGTTAAGACACTTCGAGACCCACGTTGGTGGGGATTGTGAGGCTTTGGTGAACTTACCGCTGATGAGATGGCATACGTTCGCCCAGCCTCGCCGTCCAAGGATTCCAGGCCAACACCCGAGGAACCACCCTCCCAGGCCAGGACTCTGAGATGAGGCTCATCGAACATTTTCCCAACATCGCGCTGTTGATCGAGAAACCTATCAGCGATTACCCTGATTTCAAGGAAGTTGAGCAGGTTGGGAAGAAATTGAAGGGGAATGTGGTCAGTGTTGGGTACATGTTGAGATACCTTAAGGGTGAGTGACATCCCGGATTGAAGTTTGGATCTATATTCCCTCGAGCTAGTCGTTATGCGTGGAGGGCACTTCCCTGCGGTGCAGCGGTGCAAATGAGGGGCATTGGATGAGCTGACTTGGCGGGGTGTTATGTCACAGCTGTCCAGGCTATCAAGTAGGTCTCGCTGTTGGTTGCGGCTTGTCTCGAAAATTCAGATGAACATCGATCGCCGTTAGACCGCATGCGCGCTCCGCCAACAAGCGGCAATCAGCTGATGCAAACGTTTTCGCCCTTGCAGGAAAATCCTAGACGACAACAAGCTCAGCATCATGTCTACACAAGCTACCTATTTGATGGCATAGTCAGTTTCGGTTTCCTCTTCGACCTCCCTTCTTCACTCAGACCATCCTATCCTCAAGAGACCGGGTCAGCAGATGACTATCGTTACTAACAGAGAGAGCTTGGCCTGGTCCAGTGATTATGCCGCTCAGAGTGTCAACTGTGGTTATTGGCATATGGACAGAGAGCCCGGCCGTGAGTATGGCGATGCGCGGATACGTCGAGGTCATTCGCGTCAACAGTATAACAAGCTGACTAAGATATGAATTGATCTATCTGTAGCCATTGTCACTCAAGCTACACATATTTGTGAGTGTCCAGTTCCCGCTCTCTTTGCATGATCGAAACCCTCCACTGCGTCTCCTCGGCGCATGTGCGGATCTGCGCCAAAATTTGGAGCGCACAAAAACCTAGCAAGGACCAGACATGGAGTTTTCAAAGCATCAGACTGAAACTTGCTACGTTCTTGAAACCGCTTGATCCCGATAGGCGATCTCAATCGGTATTTGACTCCTCCGATCCTCTTCGACTCCATCAAAGTCAACACCGTCGAGTCGACCGATCCGGCCGGTAAGCTGAGCCTGCTCAAATTCGATGAACAAAAGGAGATCAAGCTCGAGAATCGGATCAGCAAGATCACATCCGCGAGCTGGAGGTACGAGAATGGCGGCGTAGGGAGCCTGGTACATGGTGTCTGTTTGCATGGTAAGTGGGAGTCGGAATTGTTCATTCACGCCCTGTTCCTGGCCCTTATACTGTTTGTTAGAGAGCATCCATAGAGCAGTGGATGATTCAACTGTCAGTGAGAGCTCCTGCTGATTCGAAGTGTGGTGTGCACGCAGAGGGAGATTACGACGTTGAGCTGGTTATCGTCGCAGACGGGTGGAAGATCAAGCTCGTGGATCCATACGGTACGGCCCCGACCTTGTATGTTCGACAACCGGGTTCTAAGACCGAAGGTGAGCAGAAATGTGACGCCGCGACGATCGATATCGTCCGCACAACACTTAACTGAATAGTTGGGCGACCGACCGGTTACCCCTAACTAATCGCTTATGTATGTTTCGTATCACAGTCAAGACGGTTTTCACAGACGTGAGTGGGAGGGGAACCATGCCCGTTCTTCGGTTGTGTGCACTTGATGCGCATCAGCGAATCCTACTCCAACAACCTGACCGTCTCATCGAACACACTTGCTGGCGAATGACTGACGGGAACTGATTGTGCTTTATATTGTATACCAGGACGACTGCTATCTATCGGAAGTTGAAGCCATCATCAACGTCGTGGACGGCAAGGCGGACAGATCAGTCATCCTGTCGCCTTACGAAGATGCCATCCAGACCTACGAGCTCGTGAGTATCCAATACCTCCTTGGCTCCTCCTTTACCCGCTGCATCGCAACACTTTTCTCCCAACCGTCCCCTTGGCTGTCTCGCACGTACGTCCTGCGCTTGAGAACAAAACAGGAGAGACTGATTATGGACTGACGATGCAATACTCTCCCGTTAACGACATCGTAGACGTGGGCCATTCGACGAGCGGGCGAAAGGTCATACGCCGCCCGACGAGGTGCTACCCAGAAGCAGTGATGCGGTCAGGCAGCGATCTAAGGCTCCATTTGCTCAAAGTTGAGTCCGAAACCAAGGTAAAGCCAAAGTCATTAGACAGGGCTCAGAACATAAAAGTAAAAGCAGATATCTTAGTCGAGTACATATACATAAATGTATATATGCCCAGCTCATTGGGTTTCTACGCCATCGGTTTACCTTCTACCGTGCGGAAGTGGCAAGATGGGAAGCAAGGTCAAAAGGACAAACATGGACATGGACATTTGAGTCGTCGAATTGACAGAGAAGAGGACAAGACTCCATAGTCTCATTATGTGTATATAGATCAGATCAGAGCACGGAGTGACATGAAAAGGAACGATACATGCGATACTAAATCGATCGAATATTCGCTTATTTGCTTGCTTTTTTGCTCACGGTCTGACTACGCCGACATGTATATACTAGTCATCGGTCTTCACCTGAGCGCTTATATTGGATACACTGTCTCATTCATTGACCCTCTCGCGCTTGGTCCCTGCACTCCTGCACAGTGTTCCTTCTTGGATGTATACAAGAGTCCATATCTACATCATCCTAAGAATCTGCCCAGTCAACGCGCTTATGTCGATCCCCTGCCTCAACAGACCGGACGTGCAGCTCACAGTCCCATGCTAAGAGAGTTCAAGCGAGAACATCGTCGCATTCTAGAATGAGGAAAGGTTGATCTGGAGATCACCCCTTACTCTGCTTGCCAGCCCTCCGAGTTGCGGATAAGCTTGTAGAAGAATCGGGTAGTGTTGAGATGGCCTTCCAAGCTGATTCGCTGTACATATAAAATACACAGCTATCAGTCCGTGATTCCTTGACGGGCAAACCGCAGACCTAGCTTCAGATCATGGATATATTGAGTACACCATTGGAACGTACCTCGTCGACAGTATGCTGATTGAGGTTTTCGGACACGAGAGCTGGGGTGAACCTATACAGACCTTCAGTCAGGTTCCAGAAGTGTCGAGTGTCGGTATTGGCTGAGTGAACATATTCGACAGAGCACAAGTCCCCCAAACTAGTCAGCATCAGGCCGTCACATGTCGACTAATTGTTATGAAGATTGAATATGCCAGACTCACCGAACATGCCAGAGGGTGAGACGATAGTCTTCTCCCCAAAGACGTGCTTCGCGGTACCAGCCAGCAGCTCAAAGTGCTCGGAAGTAGCTGAAGTGATAGGTGCAGGCTCCAGACCCGTTCCGCCGGGCACGGTCAAAGTGATATGAGAGGTTGAGTTGCCCTTGTTGGCGATGCTATCCGCGTCAGACTCAAAGGCAGAGATGGTGAAGCCCAGGTCTTTGGCAAGGGGCTTGAGAACCTTGGCAACGTGAGAGATGGTCTCATTGACTGATGAGGTGAATGAGATTCGGTAGTTGACCGTAGCTAAAGGTAGTAGTGTATACATTGTTCAGTTCAGCAAATCATTGGAGGGCAGTCCGGGTGAAAGAGCTTCTCACCTTCAACTACCTCTGGAAGGGCATTGACCTTGACTCCACCAGAAATGAGATCAATAGCCTGAGTAGTTGACAAGAAGCTGTTCAGGATTCTCGAACTACCAGCGAGCTCTCGAGCGAGCTTCTTCCATTTACGAGGGTTCTTGACGTCTCCCTTGAGTGCTTTGGGGAATTCTGGCGCATAATCGGAAAGACAATTGAGGTACTTCAAGTAAGGCGCAGCGGGGTCGAGAGCCGGCTTGAAAGGGTGGGCTTCAAGCTCGGCGAGAAGAAGAGAGGTGATCCCGACTGGGGCCAAACATTTGGGCATCCGTTAGCGACACCGCCGACGATCACATTCGGGCTGACAGACGCAAAAATGAAGCTAAAGCTAATCAGGCTGATACTCACTTGCGGTATGAGGAGGAGGGACGCTTGAATGACCTCCGAGCGTCTCTACCTTTACAGCAACATTGACGGCACCCTTCTCCGCCATGCCGAAACTGGCGACCAGGGAGCCATATTCTTCTGAGAGGCCGGTGAAGCCTTCATCGACGAGGAAGGAGATACCGTTGTCCCCGTATCGGTCGTACAGAGTTTTAGCAAGAGCCCCGGCGCCTCTGAAGCCGCCAATCTGTGCGCAATTGATTAGCTACTTGACCGGCCTCATTCGGAACAGATAATCGTTCGCTCACCTCTTCGTCAAAACCGTTGGCGATGATGATAGTCCTCTCAGGCTGGAACCCCTCTGTGATCAGCCTCTCCACAGCGCCATAGATACCGAGCAACGAGTTCTTGCAATCGCTCGAACCTCTACCCCAGACCCAGGTACCAGGCGTCTCGGGAGTCGCATCGTGCGTGACAGTGCCTTCGAAGGGAGGGTATGTCCACTGGTCAAGGGTAGCAGGGAGGACGGGTACCGTATCGATGTGAGCCATGAGCAAGATCGGTTTGAGGGATTTGTTGGATCCTTCCCAGGTGAACAGATGACCATGCACATTGACGGTCTCATGCTTGATGTCGGTGTAGAGCTTGGTGTACTCATTCTCGATGAAATGAGCAAAGGCGTAATGCTTGTCGAAAACTGGGTCCGAGGCATTCTTGGGGAAGTTGTCATATGACTCGGTGTTGATCTGCACTGCCTTTGAGAGTCTCTTTGCAGCCAGCTCACCGTAGATCTTGTCGGTGAGCGGATCCCAATCGGTGCCGACGTTCAAAGCTTTAGGCTGATGTGGGCATTTAGCGCCCTCCAGAGTCGCAGCATCGTACTTGGGAGTAGAGTGACATCCGGAAGATGGGACGATGTTGGAAAGGTAGGGTAAGGTGAGGTAGACGAGAGCAGCGAGGAGGGAGAAGTGGGCGACGAGGGATTTGATGGATGGCCGAGAGGTCTTAGCTGGCTGAGGTGGAAGGGAAGACGTGAGAGGTAGGGACTCCTCTTGTCTCTTTTCAAGCGAGGACATGATTCAGTGTTGATTGTCGCCCCGGTTAGTGTTGGAGATAAGGAGAGTCAATGGCTTTGGCTGAATGCTGAGCTAGAAGGGAAAAAAGGATAGACGTTGAGAAGATAACGAGGAGGAGAAGAGACATTGAGACGGAACTCGGTTAAATTGACCGGTACTGGTTATCTCCCATGCATGTACAGTAAATGCAGCGGAAATGACCGAACCAGACTTGCTTGTGACATGTGGCGTCATCGCATCGTGATTACCATCCCTTTCCCATGTTGCTGATCCCTGACCCCACTCTGTCGGCGAGATTTCGCGCATGCGTGCGACTCAACCTTGCACCTTCAAGCTGTATATGCGTAGAGCAGCTGGGTGAACAGGGCATGCCGAGTGTCGTGAATTCGCGAGTTTAGCTTATCGCGATCACGTGATCTCCCTTCGGCTTTGTGCGATTGTGACACATGCTTCATTCCCACCGTGTTCCGGGTGGACGGTCACTATTGAGCCTGCGCGTTAGCTTTGTTCTGACTATGAGATGAATGGCAATCTGGCCTCATCATCCTGGCAAATCGTCAACAAGCCAAACAAGATGAGTGAGAAGGAGGCGACAACCCCTCTGATGGCCGACTTCGAGCCGGCCGTCGATGCGAAAGAGGACAACGTTCAGTACCCGCAATCTGGCGACCTACCTCGACCGAACACCACCAGCAATTCCTCCCGCATCTCAAGAAAACAGAAGCAGGTTTTGCATATCTTCGTCCTCTTCGGTCTGCTATGCACTTTCGCTCTATGGACCAGGCCTTTCTCCCCTGCATCTGGGAGGTCACTTCTCGCTGCCGAGGATGAGTCAGCGGAGATCACAGGGTATTGGTCAGGTGTCGCGACCAAGGGAATGAAGTTTGCCCTGCCTCGACCTCACAAGAATGACGACCATAGGTACAAGCATCATGACAAGCACGAGCACCATGACGATGATAACAAGCACAAGGGTCACGGCAAGCATGGACACGACCACCACAAACACCCCAAACCACACCATCCGATCCCACCCAAGATCGCCGAGAAGATCTTCCTCGAGGTGCCCAACAACGCCAGTGTCGCCGCGTGAGTTGATAAACCTTCTTGGGGATGACGGGGAACACTCGGACTCGTTTGGACTGTGCCACAATGCTGATATCCATGCGGCTGCACAGCGCATCTCGGCGATACACCGCGTACGCTCACCCCGCTGGGTCGGGCTACGACTTCTATTCTGCTCTGAACCTCAAGAACGAATGGGAAAGGCAGCTCGGTCTTCGAGTGTCCGGCGCAGATGAGTTTGTCTTCGACGCTGGTACCCCTGAATCCCAAGAACGCGTTCGTAACGGTATGGACAAACTCGGCGTATGGGTAGACACGGTGAGATATGTATCCCTGCCGCGCCATCAAAGTTCAATTCATCCCATGCTGATGTGATCCGGTTGGGGCAGTATTATCCGGTGATGAACACGCCCGTCCATGCCTCAGTCACTCTACTCACCGATCCGCCATTCAAGGCTAAACTTCAGGAAGACATCGTTAAGGGTGACCCCGATTCCGAGCTCCGGGACGAGGTACCCGTCTTCCATGGCTTCTCAGCGAGCGGCGACGTGACTGCGCCATACATTTATGCGGGCTATGGAAGGAAGAAAGATATCGACCTTCTTCAAGCTAAAGGTGCGAACAGTTCATCCGAGGCCGCATATTTGTTCACGGTAGTTTGTTGACGAGGATGATCAAATGGCAGGTATCGACTTCAATGGCAAGATTGTTCTTGTCAAGTATGGAGGCTGCTTCAGAGGTCTCAAGGTCAAAGGTGAGCTACACTTGTGCAGTCTATCCAATCCGAATCTTACTAATCTGCCCGCAGCTGCACAGGAAGCCGGAGCCGTTGGCGTGATCGTCTTCACCGACCCTGGAGATGACGGCGAGATCACCCAAGAGAACGGTTATGAGGTCTATCCCGACGGTCCTGCTAGACAGGTGAGCTGCGTTAGTACCTGTATTTTGTGACTCTTGGCTGACTCGCAATTATAAATAGCCCAGCAGTGTCCAGCGTGGAAGTGTGCAATTCGTGAGCTAGCATCGCCTTATCCTTCGGGGACAGTCAGCTCATCCTTCTTCTTACAGCTATCGAGCTACCCGGGTGACCCTAGCACTCCTGGAGAGCCAGCGTATAAGAATGCTACTCGAGCTGAAGTTGGCAATCAGCCGTCCATTCCTTCGTGAGCTGCATCCCAAGGCAAGATAGTCCTTGAGCTGATATGTGGTCCGCTCGGACAGCCTGCCCGTGTCGTACGAAGATGTCATCCCCATCCTCAAGGCTTTGGAAGGAAAAGGCATCCACGCTTCCGAGCTCGGTGATGACTGGGTTGGCGGTCTGGGCTTCCATGGTGTCGACTACTTCGTTGGCCCCAGTGAAGTCGACCTTCACCTCTACAACGAGATGAACGAGAGGGTTATGCCTATCTGGAGTAAGTCTACATCCTACCTCTGCGATTGTAGACTAACAGCTGACGATCGGATCTCAGACACTATGGCGGTCATTCCTGGTCACATCACCGATGAGGTCGTTATTCTGGGCAACCACAGAGACGGTAATTCCCCTACCTTTGGAAGTCGGGTGTATATCAATGCAGGACAGGCTAATCGATCACTTGTTGCAGCATGGGTCCTCGGCGCATCAGACCCTAACTCTGGTACCGCGTCTCAGTATGAAGTCGTACGAGGTTTCGGCGCCCTCTTGCAGAAAGGGTGGAAACCACTTCGAACAATTGTACTTACTAGCTGGGACGCCGAGGAGTACGGTCTGATTGGGTCGGTCGAATGGGCCGAAGACTTCGGTGACTGGCTCGTCGAGAATGGTGAGCTTCCTTTCTTATGATAACTCACGCTCGCAAGAAGCTGATACCGATGGAACATCTTGCAGCTGTTGCCTATCTGAACATGGACAGCTCGGCGTCCGGTAGCAATTTCCATGCTGGGGCATCTCCTGTGAGCTACTTTGGCATGACAGAGAGTGTTTGATATCAGCTTACCATGACGTTTTCATGGATCGCTGCAGTCCCTCGCGCTCCTCCTCAAGTCCGCCGCTGAAGAGGTCGAATCATCCCTCGACCCATCTCGATCGGTCTATTCCACCAAATATGATGCCGGAAGCTGGGAAGCGTTTGAACTTGCGAAGAACGGGCACCATGTCGGTGAGATTGATCCGTGGGCAATCGAGAAAGGCTCTGGCATCAAGGCTCTTGGGTAGGCCGATACGTCGTGCATGTCTGTCTATCAGACTAATGCTGATCGTGATCTGCAGCTCCGGATCGGACTTCACTCCGTTCTTGCAGCGGTATGGTGTGAGTCAGACGTTCATGTCGGCCGAGTAGAGCTGATCAGCTGATCTCCTCCTTCTCCGCTCTCCTAGATCGCATCGAGTGACCTCGGCTACACTGGTATGCGTACTCAGGTGATTGATCAAAGTGTGTTTCGCTGACAGGTATCATAGGCGGTCCCAAGGATGCGGTATACCATTACCATAGTATCTACGACTCGTACACTTGGCAAGCCAAGTGAGTATCTGGTCTTCTTACGAGTTGCATGACTATTTCGGGTCTCTCGCTGACTTGGCTGGGGAACGAATAGGTACGGCGACGTCGGCTTCCACCGACACACCGATGCTGCCAAAGTCATCGGCCTCTTCAGTGAGCTTTTGATGAGTCCGCACTTAACGTAACGAGCATTAGCTGATTTTGTACTTTAGCTCTGCGGATGGCCGACACCTTGATCTTGCCTCTTAATACCACGCAATATGCTCGGGATTTGGCGTACTACCTGGAGAAGTAAGCTTGCTGCCTTGCTCTCATGAAGTCCGCAGCTATCAAGCTGACTTGTGCTCTGGCTACTAGGGTCGAAGCTGTCCTAGACGAGAACAACTTCTCCAACAAGATCAACCTCGACTCCTTGGCATCTTCCATCAAATCTGTTCAATCGGCATCTGCCACCCTGGACGAACAGCGAGCGAAAGCACTCGAGAAACTCCGGAAGCTCCTCCCGAAGCCCAAGCACTTCAAGCCTAGTTTCTGGCAACGACTAGCCCCTTCCCTCTCGTGCGCGCACGCTTCAGCTGAGATGCAGGGTGCTCAGCTGCCCACTTGGGATGACAAGCAGGAAGATGTAGGCGCAGTGGTTAAAGAGTGGCCTCGCCTCCCCTCGCCTTCAAAGCTAAAGGAGATCAAGAAGGTTTTAAAGGAAATCAGGAGCATCAATAAGAAGCTGCAACACTTTGAACATGGCTTCATCTCTGAAGAGGGTATCACGGTGAGTCACGGGTTTTCGGTGCCCCGTAACTCTTCTCCCCCCAATGGTGTGCCAAACATCCATACGTCGATGCAGCGTAAAATCTCTGGGAGGCTGACAATGCCATAAATTCTCCGTCTGTTATCATTCCCTCCCCCTTCCTCGTTGTTGGTTATCTCACACAGAGCCGAGAATGGTACAAGCACAAGGGTGTGGCTCCCGGCTACTGGCTAGGATATGGTGCCACGACCTTCCCCGCCCTGACCGAAGCTATCACAATCGCTCATTCGGCTGAACTCGCTCAGAAGGAGGCGAACGATTTGGCCGATTTGATTGAGGGGATCGCCAAGCGTCTTAAGGCGTAAACTCAGGCATAGCCCTGTGGAATGTACTGTAGTCATGCGGGTCAGACAAATGACCTAAATGCGGATTTGGTAGATTCGTAGTCTTCTCGCAAGACTCGCTGAAAGGGTTGTAAACCCTTACCACATCACCAGAAGGCTGGATAACGGCGGTAACGGAGCGTCCGGTAGAAGAGAACGAAAAAGCGGAAATGTGAGGTAGAGCAAATATATGAACTGCAAACGAACGAAAGAAAATGTGTACCGCGCTGTACTGTCACATGCTGAGCCCGTATGGCATTCTGCCTGGCACCGAGAATGCGACTTAACAAGGGGGGGGTCAATGATTGTTTTTTATGTTCTCTTCTCTTTGTCTCGGGTTGAATCATACCGTGGCTGCCACTTTTGCTTCCGCAAAGGCAGCTGCGGTTGCGGTGGAGGTGTGTTTTCGTTCCTCGGTGACTTGCAGATAGATTGCATCAGGTGCTTTAGCGGTTGTTTACATGTCAGTCATCATCGTGATTCAGTCTTCGGTATCGCATGGGAAACCAGCCTGGACGGACCCCTCATACTGTTATCGAGCTCGGGGTGTAGGCCGCACCATGAAATAACCAACTAGCACGTGTATGAGTACGAGTACGAGCACAAGTACTGTGACTTCGGTATGAGCACTCACCTTCAAGATTGGATAGAGGTGAGTTATCGATCTCATCTCTCATGTCCCTTATCCCTTCTCCTCCAGTCCGGTCTGATAGAAACTATCATGAGACCTCTCATCGATGGCATCTTCCGCTCTCCCAACGATACCCTACACCACATTCACAAAAAGATACCTGTGCTGACCTGAACACGTCTTCCTCTGGTCTCGTTCCTGATATAGCTCTTGAATGCCGAGCAGCATGTTCAGGTCGATAAGCTGCGAGAACATGCCAGACATGGTATAGCCTCCAGAGTTCGAGGGGTGAGTGCGGAAACATTGAACATTGAATACAACCCCCTTGTGCCTGCGGTCAGCCTCTCCCTTTTGTCCTATCCTGCCCCCTTGTAATAGTAAGAAAAGTACAAAACGATCTTGTTGCATACGGGTTGGTTTGGGGGCACCGCGCACGCTATCACAACCGCCTCGTGAATGAATGGGCTGCGCGTCGATATCCTGGTGACTGTGCTGACGTACATGCTCCCCGTTCGCACACTCGTCCCCTCAGGAAGTTTGGCTCTACCTGCTCGACGTCCTATCGGAAGACAAAACTGCCGAGATCTCCTCCCTCCTCTCACTCAACACCTCATACCAAGCCCTCCCTTCTTCCTTACCGGTTGGCCTGACAAGCTTGATCCTCAAGACGGCGCTGGGACACCACACGAAACGATTTAGGAACCAGACTTATGCGGGACTCATCACTTCCATCACCGCTGAGTCGGGTAGAATGACATCAACGACGTCACAACCTACGGGGAACAACTCGTTGATGGGGCCCGGTGGTGGTAGTACCCATACTCAAGCTCAAGGATACCAAGGCCAAGGCCAATCGAAGGAGCGTGGACCGATCAGGCAGAATAGCGGCAACATTGGCTCGGGTTTCAGCTCAAATCTCACCTCGAATGCGCTCAAGTCACATGGGCACGCGAGTGCCAACGGTGGAGTAGGTGTCAGCGATCGGATGGGAGGTGATTATTCCTCATTTGCGCACGGTCATAGTCACGGGCACGGATTATCACCAAGTATGGGGATGGGAATGAACACTTCGAATATATTATCTATACCAGCACCGATATCGCTCCAACCTGAACGTACATCCCTCATGTCTCAAGTACACTCCTCGGGTCCAAGCTCCGAAGGCTCGCACGACCGAGACCGAGACCGAGACCGAGACCGAGACCGAGACCGAGACCGAGACCGAGACCGAGACCCTGATCGTGACTTGAACACAATCCGCTCTCAACTCTCCCGGATCTTACCTCCACCTCCTTCCTCGCCGCCTTCGAGGCACTCATTCCTATCGATACTGGAGGAGGTACTGGGTAAATTTTGGAATGCAGAGAACCTCGCGGGGAGGGACGACGAGTATAGGAGGAACCGCGCAGGCGGGCTGGAGGGAACGGAGAGGGAATGGGTGTATCTATGTACGCCCTTCCTGTGTTGTCTGAGTCGGCCTGTGGGGGTGTTCTTGGGTTTCCAGAAACTCATGGAGAGGCTAGGTGAGTTTGATGATCGTCTGTTCCTCTTCTTCTCTTCGATTCATCTCTCTCACACGCCACCGGTTGAATGACGATCCGCCGTCGTTATCATTCTTCCTTTCATTCTGCACTGCGCATTTATGATAAAGAGAGGCTCTAGCTGGAGCTGCGCCAGTATGTCTGGCTGAACAAAGCTATATATGCTGATCTCGCTTCCATCGCGGCCTTACACCCAATCTGACATTGAGAACCGCAGGTTCCTTCCCACCCGTACCATCTCGCCTCGCCTCGTTCCTCACCCTCTTCAGAATAGCTCTTCCAGAGCTTCACTCGTACTGCGAGGACGAACAAGTCCCTTATGTGCAGGTGGGTATGAGCTGGATGACCACGCTGTTGGGTAAAGAAATGTGGTTGGGTGATGTACTGAGGCTTTGGGGTGAGTTGAGACTCGAGCGCGAGCATGTCACTTCGTTCAAACGAAAGCGCTATTGTTCATGCCATCGCTACAGTGAAATCTGCTTCGTCCGTGTCAGGATCTTGTGTGGCTGTCGACTGACTTTTCCCCAAACTCTCGTCGTGACAGACACGTATCTCGCCTCAGACGACATGTTCGCACTGCACTGCTATGTATGCGTGGCAATCCTTGCGACATGCAAAGAGTGAGTTCCGAAGGGAACGGACCACTGTTCGCAATCTACCGTCCACAGTGCGAAGTATGGGTTTCATCGCATTGCCCAATGAGCGTGCTCACTGCAACGACAGGATAGACACTGATTGGATGTTTGGCTATTGTACTTTTTGTACTTGTACCCGGCAGGACACTGGAAGAACTGGATGGGTCCGAGGCGAAATTGATGTTATTGGACCTACCGCCCTTGGACGTAGACCGGGTAAGTCCTTTCTTTCCTTGCAAGTGGCGGTGGTTTTAGGTCCAAGCTTGCTGGGTTAATTCCCCATATCAATACTCTGGAATTTCATCATGATGGCATCCGCATAGAGGCTAACACGACTGTATGGTAACACCTTGTTATATAGCTTCTGCAGGACGCTGCTAATCTTAGAGTATCGTTCCCCCTTCCTCGGCCAGTGGAGGATGAGTGATTTGATTTTGATACTGATTTTCATAGCGGACTAGACGCTCGGGTCGTATAGCGACAATCCATGTAATATGTTGTAACATAAGTCCCGATGCGCTTTTTCATCTCTGGCATCGTACATCGTACATCATGCATTGCCTAATTTCGACGCCTGCGACCCTCGACCTCGTGTGTGATCTGTGTCCCTCGCCCTCGCTCAATATCGCTTAAGCAAAGTGGTGGTGGGGTGCCACACCAGGCGGGATTAATGAATGGGGAGATGAGAGATGAGAGATAAAGAGCTTACGGTGAGCAGTGACCACGTGACCAGTGACCAGTGAACGGGATCAAAATCTCAGAGCAAGAAGGTGGTAGATGACGCTCGATCGTTTGGCAGACCAAAGAAGGCGTTTGCCTCTCCACAAAAATTTGGAACAAGAAACTCTATCCTACTTTCGTCTCTTCATTCTTCCAACTTTCCAACTTCTCATCAAGACCACGATTCGATTCGATTCGATTCGATCCGATCCTAGAGGTAGATCTGACAGCACCGCATAGAGTGTTAACTGTAGACTTTGCACGAGATAGAGTGAGTGAGTGAGACTCATCAAATCTCCGTCAGACCCACATCACTCCTCACCTCAATAACATCCCTCCTCTCACTATTTATGATGTCCAATGTAATTTGCGTTTGAGCCTTCACAAAAGATGAAGTGCCAAGAAACCAAAACTATGCCTAAAACGTCTGATCCTCACCTCCTTCTTTCATACTCGTAATGTCACTCGATCATACGTACTTTGTCTTCGATGTGTCTCCTCGAGAGAAGCGAAAGTTGCCTGGGCGTAAGCGCTGACTTGAAGTCAACTCTTCGTGCTGGGATTCAGTCAGTATAGTATTTGAAGCAATCAATACATAAATCGCCGAATCGTTTCCAGCCGAGCCGAGCGGGAAAGAATTATTATAATAATCGTATTTTACCACTTGCGCCGATATGTCAGCTCCAGTCGATCAAACGCAGAACCAAACGAAGAAGCAGGAGAATCTTTTCCCCACTCTCGGGGAGGTAGCAGCGAGGACGGATGCCCTGCAGGGTGAGGAGAGCGGAGATGGTGCGACGGAGGAGAGGGAGATGCAGGAGATTGAGAGTCTGTGTATGCGATGCCACGACAACGTGAGTTCGACCTTTGCCTGCCCTTTGCATGACTAGTGCAACTCGCTGATTAATGTGTGTGTGCATGTGTATGAACTACAGGGCACAACGCGATTACTTCTCACTTCGATCCCTTACTTCAAGGAGATCGTAGTATCCTCTTTCAGATGCGATCACTGTGGACATCGGGATACCGAGATACAAAGTGCAGGCGAGATTCAACGTGAGCCCGCACTGCCCTTCATGTCCGAGGTCAGAGGATGTCAGAGCTGACTGTGGTGTTGCATATCTCTTGTTACCACACAGCCAAAGGAGTTGTCTACACTGTCCACCTTCTCACCCGAGAAGACCTGAACAGACAACTGGTCAAGTCCAACTGGGCTTCGCTCACTCTCTCTGACATGCAGCTCACCATTCCTCCCGGCCGAGGTCAAATCAACACTGTTGAAGGCATCATCCGAGATACCGTGCGAGACCTGAATATCTCTCAGCCCGTCAGACGGGTCATGGACCCCGAGACTGGCAAAAAGATCGACGAGATGCTCGGGAAGCTCCGAGATCTCATCAACATGGAGGAAGAGGACGAAGATGATGGTGGAGTAGGAAACGACGACGAAGATGTCCAGAAGCCCACATCAGTAACGGACCATTCTCACAAGGACAGGCCATTCGTACCGTTCTCCATGACACTGGATGACCCTTCCGGAAACTCGTTCTTTGCTTTCAACGGATCACCTTCGGACCCGCAATGGAACATGCGAGCGTACAACAGGACTTTCGACCAAAACGTCACCCTCGGTCTGGTCGCCCGACCAGATGACGCACCGGAACAGAAACCTGACGGAGCGCCTACCGTGGACGCGGATCACAAGCTGGCCAGCATGGAGGAGTTTGAGCAGAAGCGAAACAAGGCAGTGGTCAGGAGGGAAGATGGGACCGTCGTACCGGATGAAGTGTTCAGTTTCCCCTCGACTTGTTCGTCGTGTGGACATGAGCTGGAGACGTTGATGCAGCAGGTCAACATACCTTACTTCCAGGTGAGTATACTCGATCAAGAAACTGCCGGCGACACCTTAGAGCGTGGACTACAAACTCACTGTAGCTGACTTGCATCATCCGTTCTCGTACATAGAACATCATCATCATGGCTACCAACTGTTACGCCTGTGGTTACAGAGATAACGAGGTGAAATCCGGTGGTTCCATTTCTGCCAAGGGAAAGCGAATCTCATTGAAGGTCGAGGACGAGGAGGATCTTTCGCGAGACTTGCTCAAAGTGAGCTTAGTGAAAACGGATTCAGTCGACTCAGGTCATGAACTCAGCTGATATCGCCATTATTGATGTAGTCCGACACCGCCGGTCTCGAGATTCCCGAGATCGACCTTGTCCTGCAGCCCGGTACATTAGGAGGCCGGTTCACCACCCTCGAGGGCTTGCTCAACGAAATCTACACCGAGCTATCCACCAAAGTATTCCGGACAGGCGACTCGCTGCACAGCGGTATCGGCCAGATAGGCCAAGACGGCGGCAAAGACGAGCGGAAGTTCGAAGATTTCCTCCGAGGCTTGAAAGATTGCATCTCCGCTCAAAAGAAGTTTACCTTGATCATCGATGATCCGGTATCCAACTCTTACTTGCAAAACTTGTACGCACCCGACCCGGATCCCAATATGGAGATCGTCGAGTACGAGAGAACGTTTGAACAGAACGAGGATTTGGGTATCAATGATATGGTTTTGGAGGGTTACGACAAGGATGCTGAGGGTACCGCCCCCGCCCCTGCTCAGGAGAACAAGGTAGAAGCGTAAAGAGAGGATAGATGATCATCGATAAAGAGGGACCTTGTATCCAGTAGCCAGTCGTTCGGCGGCGCAACGATGTTGACATCAGTAGAGTAGTAGTGGTAAGGCGAGTATAATTCCCATTCACATTGACATATCCAATAGTCATTCGAAGCTCTGTAACTCTTAGCCAATGCATCAATCATATTTGTAAGTATCGTACTCTTCCTTCGAGACATTTGTTCGCTCGGCGAATGCTACATCTCAAGACAGGTTCTGTTCTGAACTTGGGTACGTCCGTCCGTCCAACGATAACATATCTTCGGGATATGTCGAATGTTGTTATTATGTACGATTACATCACTATCGAATCTTTTGACCTGACCTGGACCTCTGAAACTTTGAGCCTGATTCTCAAATTAAAATTTGAACGCCCCTCGTCCCTTCTCCTTCTCTACTCTCTACACGCTTGCTTGTTCGCCCCAGGGATATGATATCACGCTTCAATTGACAACAGTGTACCCCGCAACAGTGAGCAGTGAAGCCAACGTCACCTTGGCGATCGAGACCACCTGCTCGAAATCGTATCCTTCCCTCTGTGAGAGATCGCCGGAGTTATGGTAGAACGGATCGGCGATCCAGCCATTTCGCTCAAACGCCGCCGTGGCTGGGAACCCGTAGGAGAGGAACGACTGGTGGTCGGAGCAACAGGCGGCCGTCTTGCCGATGAGCAGTTCAGGAGAATAAAGTTGGGATAGGTTGCCGAGTAGGTAAGAGGCTTCGGGAAGGTGGATCCTGGACGATGAGAGTTTCGTCAGATGAAGAGGTCAAAATGTAGGCACCCAGTCAGCCGTCTTGACAGGAGACGATGTGGCTCGAGATGGGCTTGCGGGGAGGGTTGAGAGCAGCCCGCCGGCAAGACAGGAGAAACAGCTAGATGACTTGTGAGAGGATCGGAGGGTAGCTCGAAATTACAATTAAAAGCTAGGTACTCACGACTCGGGGAGACCAAGCTGAAGAGGTTCACCGGGCTACAATCAGACAAAGACAGGTAGAAGGAGGATGTCAGTATCTGTTCTTGGCTCGGGTTGACGGCGGAATGTTTAGGCCGGGTCTGGGCTTGGATCTGGGCCTGGTTCTCGAACGCAGATTGTCATATCCTCTTTTCCGTTCTCCATTGCGGAGGCTCAGTAGTAGACTTACAACGTGGTACGCCAACATGTCGGCCTGGATCTGCAGGAGCACGGTCGCATTGGTCCCGTGGAGATATTCTGAAGTGAGAAGGAGGTCATCGGCTGATCACTCTCTTAATTATGAACCAATCGTGTCAGGCTGTGTGTCGATCGATTTGTTGTAGCATGATCCGCATGCTCTGCCAAGTCGCAGGGCGCAGGTCGAAACTCACCAGCATAAGCGTGACTACCCAAAAGACCCTGTTCTTCTCCAGAGAAGAACGCGAGCGTAACGCTCTTATCAAATTTGACCCCCTGCGTCCCAATCGCATGCGCCACGGCCAAAAGATGGCCTGAACCCGAACCATCATCGTCTCCGCCGGGAGCACGAGTGGAGCCAAATGATCCTCTTGAATCGTAGTGGGCAGAGAGGATCACATGTTCCTGTCCCGAGCTGGTCGTCGCGTTTGACTTGGAGGGGTAGTGGCAAATGACGTTGGGAGCGAAACCTGGTAAGAAGGGGGAGAGGGTGCAGTTTGCGCCGGTCGCTGATACCTTGTCTGAAGGCGTGAAGAGAGGCGCAACATATGCAAGAGCAGCGGGAGCAGCAAGATCCGGGATGTGAAAGAGGAACTTGATCAGCTATGGATTGCATATATATGATGAGTTTAGTGAGAGGGGCGGGAATCCGCAGATGTAACTCCTGCCGCCCTAACGAGCAAGCGATCCAGATTGTCCCCATTATGCGTCGACCGTTTCGTGATCACGATTCATGAATCGCACTCCTCCGGCGAGGAACCCAAACTCACCCTTGATCCAATGAGCAGCCTTCACAGCACCAGGCGTGAAAGAGTGCCTAGACTGAATCCCGCTGGGGGCCTCACCAGTCAACCACCTGACGTCTCTCCGAATCTGATTCAGCTCGATACCGTCCGATACGATCCTGTCGATCTCAGGAGAAAATTCGAGGTGCTTGGTGATATTCGCCAGGTTCTTCGCGAATTTGGTGGGGACGGGTTCCCAGCCTTCTTGAGCGGTAACGCTCGTTGAGATCGAAGCCGATTGAGAAGATGGGAATGGCTTGGAGGGAAGAGCGACGGGTACGAGGTGGCTCGGAAGGAAGGTGTCGATCATCGGTAGGTACGCTGAGGGGACGTGTAGAAGCAACGAAGAAGCTGACTGATGGAGCAGCTTGATAGCTCCAATTGCACGTGTCGAGCCAGATGATGAGAGCACGATTTGAGCCTGAGCCTCGGCCGAGGCCTCCTCGCGTGTCATTCGGGAATGCAGCAAAGCATACTCTGCCGATCGGCTCGAGATGATATTCCAGCTATCTCCCATGGATTGCACAGCGAGTTCAAGCGAGAGCAAAGATGGATCCACACCCGCCTGGCCTACCCATACAAGCTTGGAGCCTCCCCTGACATCGGCATCCTGATTCTGTTCCTGTTGGAGCGGGACAAGAGATCCGCTGGCGATTCCATCAAGAAGGTTCGCAGCGCCATTCAGACATTCCTCCGAGGGGATATATATGTGATCTTGGGAAGCTCTGGAGCCGCCGTACGTTCCGAAATATGCCGCGTGAAGGCATGATGACAGGTCGATCTCCGCTGGCGAGGATGAGGAGATCAAGACAGTCGTCGGCGGTTGGGGAGAAGGATTGGACGGGATCACGCTGGCGCTGGCGGACGCAGACGCGCCGAGGATGGCTAGTATGGGCAGAAGGGATGCCATGTCTGCTGGTCAAGATGAGAAGATGCTGACGAATGAGCGCACCAGGATGTTCAAGTTGGGTATAAGTTAGGTGGGATGGTAGCTATCAACGACGCTTGGATATGTATGTAATTGCAGGATCACGCTATAGTGCTGTAGTGGGTTGAATGGGTTAAATGTGACGCGTCGGCTTCATCCGGCTATCTACATACCTTACATAAGTTACTGTACGGTGAATGGCACTGGTGGCAACATAGACATAGTATACATAGTATTTGACGTGCATGCTCACAAACAGCGAGCAAAGAGTTTATGCTATAATAGTAACTACAGTATATGGCAGATACGGCTCATTAATGGTGTAAATGGACCGAGGTGAGACCTAGGATATCTGAGTAGAAGAGTGATACTACTTGTGAGCGGATGGATCATCGTAATGATAAACATGATCAAGCTCGAACCCATCGTCATTCAAACCAGGGATCGGCACCGAAAATGCAGAAGGCGTGATAGGCACGGGGAAAAGATCGTTGAATGGTAAATGGGCAAAATCAAAGCTGAAATTCAGTTCTCCCAGCAGGAAAGGCTGCTGTAGCAGCAGTGGATCATGGCTTTCGCGGTGACTGTCGTTGCTCATCCCCTCGCTATTGCCCGACAGCCCGCCGGCGCCTGTTGCTGTCGGCGTAGTTATGGAAGGATTTTCTCGTCTGTCGATGCCTAAACCAGAAACAGCACCACGTCCTCCTCCAATTTCAGGCTCCGATCGAGTGTACTCCGATTCTCGTGGGGGCTGAACGGATTTTCCACTTATCCCGTTCACATTTGAGTGAGGCGGGTGGTCATCCGGGGTGGACGTATGAGGCATCGAGATGGACTTCGAAGCAATCCTGCGACACGCGTCCAGTATCCGACGACCGAGCACCGAGGCGATAAGGGATACGTTCCGATGGACGTTGAGCTTGCATAGTCTGTTTGCCAATGCTGAGAGAATGCTGAGGTGGAATAGGTCGACCTCGCCATCCACATCTGTCCTGTCTTTGTCACGAGCTCGGCCTCCACTTTCGTTGCTGGGCTGTCGAGGATCGTCTCGAGGTGGTACGCTCATTATACGCAAGGCGCACAACGAAGTGTAGCCTATGAGGTATAGTCTGATTGCGAGAGCGCAGACAGGCACATCAGCGATCGTCAGACTGACTTCACACTAGTGCTTTGACATGTCGGCAGCTACGGTATCTGGTCCAGTGAAGTCGCGAGGTACATCAACTCACCTCGCAGCGGTTACATTCGACAGCGGCAATCCAGGTTCAACCCCTGCTAACAGAGGTATAGCATTTTTGCACACGTCCAACGCGGCAACCAAGCACTCGTCTCGGACTAAGCTGTCCATGAGTTCGCTGCCCAATTTATGATCGAAGGGAGTCATAAGGAGCACCAAGCGTGCCGCTCGGAGATCATGTTCGACTCGTTTCTGATCACCTTTTACGTGCAGTTTGAGTCGAGAACAATAAGCCTCGTTGCCGATAATAATTGCGAGAGTGACGGGCTCAATATGACTCACTGGTACATAGGTGTGAGTGCCAATCGGCCCGCCAAGTCTCGAGAAGCGTGTCGACCCTTTCCAAATCTATGTGATCACTTGTCAGCTGTCGCACCTTCACCGTTAGACCGATGGCAGAAGCTTCAATCGACTTAGACTCACGCTGTTGGAATTGGAGTGGCTTCTGAGCCGCAATGGCCCTTTGCATGACGTACTGTAGTGCAGACTATCTCAGGGCGTTGATCCGTCACTCGTGGATTCCCCTTTTTCACGGACAATAACGATCCAACTCGTGCTCACCATTTTTGTGCGTAGGTCGACTAGGGCACAAGTCATAGCGTCGCATTGCAATGCGCCCTGCAACGATTGCTATCAGCCCTGAATGATTGCTTCGGAGCTTTCTACGATTCGATCAAACCCTACCGGTTCCGTCCACCATGTCTTTAGGGACTTGTCCGAGGCTAGCACCGTATCTCGCAACGATGGTCTCCTCCCTCTTGTGAAAGCAAGGCTATGTTTCCGTTTGACAGGTATCACATGTCCGTCAGGCATGTACTCGCGGCACAACGGGATGAGGTCCATGGAATCCGAGAAATAATTCTCCATGAGCAGGTCTGACCCACCGACGATCCCAGTCGACGAGGGATAACCAGAACCGCTGGATATTCCTCTTCCTCGCCAGGGGCGAAATATGGGCATGGATTCCCTCAGTCGCGTACCACGTTGGACTGGCGTTCACGTCCATGCGAAGTTCGAGCGTCATCCCTATGGCCTGCGAGACGAATTGCCACGTCCTGTGGACACAGTTTGTGCCGGTATGAAAGTCGTGTTGGGTCGATCAGCCGTCGTTTCCAGGTCTGAAAACTAAACCCCGACTCAGGACCACTCACTGGTGCTGTCTATCTGCACGCATCCAGGTGGCAAAGATGAGGAGCGATTGGCAGATCTCCAACGACTAAATGAGAGCAAGCAGAGATGCGACAGGTCAGCCAGCTATTATGCAAACACACGTTCCTCGTGCATGTGTACAGGGTCATGTGGTTGATGCTGGTTGCTCACCTGAAGCCCTTGCTTGGTGATCTCCATGTAAAGCAGATCGAAATGACGGTCCAGTCTAGCGACGAGGGAAACAGAGTGTCTCGAGACAGGCAAACATTGTGCTGCAACCTGAAGGATGGTGGTGAGGAGTATGCACGATGTCGAGCGTATGTAGCTAAGGGTATAGATGGAGGGGTCTAGCAGTCGTAATATCGGGTGACACCTTGTCCAGTAGCTAAAAGTACGTATGTACAATATGCACGATAGTCAGTGTTCAGCGGGTGATTGTCCACGATGTACCCAATGGTGAGACGACAGACGTCCGACGTCGCGACTCACACCTCTAGCACTTCGTCCACTTCATGCTCCGACAACAGCGAGGACGACAGAACATCCCACTCATCTCTCAAATCCCTTCTTGGCTGATCGACCCTTGAATAGACGATCTGTTCAGATGGCAAGACTCTCGTATCGTCCTCCCGAACCTCGAATAGCTGATCTAGCCCTTGCTCCAGCACGGCCATCCCCATATATGGATCCGGGTCCAGACTTCGCGAAGCTTGTCTGTACATCGACAGGAACCTGGCTCTATCGAATTCGCCGGGATGCGCTTCCCTACAAGAGGACAGCGCCAAACATGATGTGGCCCCTGCTGGTGCAGAAGATGATGTGAGAGGGGAAGCGAAGTCGGGGCTGAACTGAGTCATTCGTGACTGATTCATTTGGATCACTGGCGAAGACGAAGAAGCATGGAAGTGATGCTCCTCTGTCGGCGGCAGCTCATCTGCTACTTTTGCCAGAACATTCAGCATGTTGGAATATGGCGGCGGTCCCCCACCACTCCCAATGCCGATGCCACTACGGACATGGTTGACGGAACCATTTCGGCTGGCGCTGCTGTTGCTCCTGCCCCCGCTCCTGCTCCCTAAGTCTCCGGCCTTGCCTTTGGGCGAAGGGGACAGTGACGTATGACGAGTGAAGGGCATTACGCACGAGCTGTCAAGATCGTATCTGGAGCGCGAGGGCACCGAAACATGGCTTGAATGGCGGCGAGGAGTGGGTGAACGCGATCTTGAGCGGGAGCGCCGAGGGGGACTGTCCCCGTATGGCCGTTTGCGGCAGATTGAGGTTTCAGGATACAGTGAGAGTGTGTGAGCGTGATCAGACGATGGGCCAGGGGATGACTTGCGGCGGCTGATGATGTTCGACGCGAAGTAAGCACGAGGTATACATGAATGATTCGAAGGGGGAGGATATAGAAACTCCAAAGTTGAAGGGAAGATTCTTAGTTGAGGGACAAGGTAGGCAGGCAGCTTGTTCCCAGACTCACTTCTTTGAGCCTAGCCTTCTACCAAGCTGCGTGCGTAGAGTGTGAACAATTTCATCACGGAAAGAGAATCGAATCAGCGACCGCTAATCACCGAACCAGCCAGCGTCTGGCATATCGCCTTCGAAAACGACAATCCAGTTGGACCTCGCCACGTCGTCTTCAACAGGACAACCCACAACTGGGATTGCCTTGAAGATGTACTGTACCGTAGGAGGTATGGGACCTCAGTGCAGTTGCGGTACGAACCTTTCTTGGGACCGTCTCGCATTCGATTCCGAGTCTCCTGCATCTCTGACAATCGGTCGTCCCGCTTGTCTCTCCACTTCCGTTCTGAATGTCGCCTCGCTTGCATTTAGCCTTTGTTTCCGCAAGCAGTGCACAGCCAAACCAGAAAGCCAATGAAGAAGAATATTAGCAGAAAGACAACATCATACCGTGTTCGCTGAAGTCTAGCAAGACCTCCGTAATGCAAGAACGGCATGGCAAGACCTCCGGTTCTCAAATCAGAAAGACGACGGTAGGTCTCGTTGCTGACAAGATTGGGGATGAAGCGAGTCATACGACGACTCACTTTTAGAGCCCGGCAAGCCAGACACGCCGTCACCGCCGGCATCTTAATCCTCAGGGTAAAAGAGATGGTGACACTTAAGGGAGACGACCAAAGTTGAAGCTGGCGGAGTCGAAGTCGGAGACGGATCTCGTAGATACACAGAACCCCCTTGGCTTCGCTATGCTCGAATGTTACCAGATACCAGGAGTTATGATCGGATGTACATGGTGCAGCTGCGGTCAACAGTAGGGGTGCGGGATCAGCTTATCTCCCTCCTCGAGACAACAGGTGTTTATCGATTGCATCCCATCCGATATATGGGCCGGTAACCGGTGGTCCTACCGCCGTATGCAGAATCTTCGGCATACTCCGAACCCGGAGTTCAGCACGGCGATAAGGGTATATATATAGTACTACTACCCGTCTGACTGACTGTTGTATCTAAGTCAGCTGAAATGGATCGGTACGAAAAGCTTGACGGGAGTGTTCACGCTCGCCCCCATGCTTGCATGGATCAAAGGTAAATAGATCGACACTGGTACGATACTCTGCTCTGTGCGTAACAAGCTCCGCTCCGTTGTATTCCCGGTATCTACTTGGTATTCTTTCGTTGTATCTTCGGCATATTGCACTTGTAAACGATGTAATCTGTAGACCTATATATGTATATATGTATATATATATATATCTATATATGTATATATATATTCTCAATACCTATCTCTAGACAAGGCTCACCACTACAGTCATCGCTGAACGACTAAAGCTACCGCTACAGCTCATCCCGTCCAAACTGTCTCATCGCCCTCTCCTCCTTCTCCTCCTCTTTCCCTTCCTCGTAGTCCTTGAACAAACCCAACTTCGCTTGAGGGTCATGCTTGTCCGACTGTTTCTTGTAATACATCCTCGATTCGTCGTGCGATAGTGTTATGGGTCGTGGAGGGGGCCGACGGAGGATATCCCATTCTGCCACTTCGGTAGGTTTGGGCAGAGTGGTTGAGGGCGGGTAACTAGTACGTTTGAGGCGCAGTGACAATGTCGCAAGATCGTATCAGCCGAATGCCTTCATCCCGGTGCCATTACCTGAGACTACTTGGCTTCGTGCTCATGCCATAGAGGAAAGACAGCCCTGGGAAGCGGAGACAGGTCCACTCACATGATACCCTCGTTAGGACAATTTGACACACCCTCGTAGAAGGTCGCGGCTTCGAACGACCCAGAATCAAATTTGCCTCGGACAAGGAGCGGCCAATGCACAGACGACAGAGTCGCGTTATCGCATGATACCTGTCCACCGTAGCCATCCCAATAAGATGGATTTCACGGTATCAGCGCGCAACCGATCAACCAATAGCCAGCCAGCCCTTGAGCAGACCTCGCGCTGAGGCTGGACACACGGGGTCGCGCCGGGGGGAGGGGGGGGGGACAATGGAAAAAATTGCGTCAGAGTACTCACGTAAGGCTTGTAGTCGCCCGTAGATAGGGCACTGGTCAGCTCGTTCAGCGAGTAGGTAGTATCATCGGACGGTGTGATCTAACCACACGGCATTCAATGAAGCGTCGTCAACAGGCGAGCCACATAGAGACAGATTCACACGCGTGCCGAGAGCTACTCACATCTGCTTCGGATAGGAGTTGGGCGGTAGTCAATGTCTTGTGGAGCTTGCTGAGGGTGACGAAGAACTCGGGAACCTGGAGCGCAAGTTGTTGGGGTAGGAAACACAGGTGAAACGAGGCAGGATCTTATCAAGTTAGCTCATACACCGCTTTCTCCATGATATCTTGCGATGTGAGACATGCTCATTTTTGCATATGAGTCAAGGGCGAAACTTACACCGTTACCAGGAGCGGCTCGCTTGAAGCATTTATGATTGAAAGTCGAGATGAACCGGCCAGCGGTATTCCACTACAGTATGACACGAAGCAGACAGGTAAGCTTATAACCCCAAGCTTAGAACATAGGATACCCATCCTTTACGAATGATTCGCTCGGGACGGCTTCATTATGCAAACGGCGCGTCAAGAGGCACTCGACTCACCGTCCTCTCCCAGACCTCTTCGACGCCCTCACCAACTTCGCCCTGAGCCCACTCACCCTCGGCGATATTGAATCCTTCCTCGCCGTTGAAGAGCCTCGATTTCAGGCAGAAGGAACCTATTTGCTCGTGAGAGTATGTAGGCGCGTAGGCTGATGTGTTGTGCGGGACATGTGTTACGCAGCTGGTGTTGGCGTTGAGGGCAGGACATAGAGATGGATAGCATGGCCAGGTCAGTTGGGTCCAGCTCATCCACAAGCTTTGTCGTAGATCAGTCGCTTCTGAAATGGCTTGATCGGACTCTCTCCTATACGTCCAACAAGATGCCTGTACAGCCTTATTACGCCACCCTTGGCCCATTTTCTTTCCTCTGCGCTAGACTCGTTTCTCAGATGCATAGCACGAGCTATGCTGGCGCTAAGGAACCCATCATCCACCCAATACCCTGTATTTCAAGCATGGTAAAATGACAAAGCTAGATATACTCACTCCAACACCTCCAGACCATCGATTCCCCAGCTCCCAAAATCCCCACCTACATCAGGCTCGAACCTCTGTCGAAATACAAATAGACCTCCAGGCCACGGTACGTTGCAAGAATCGACGTCGGCGGAGGCGCACGAGAGCTGTTGTTGTGACCCTTCGGCTTGGGCTAGCGCGTATTGCTTAGCTGCAGCAGCTAAAACCAGTATCGTGGGTGCTATTGACCTCATCTCGTCTCGAGGGCTGGGCTGTAGTATGAACTGTACTTTTCTCGGCTAAATTAAGGTGATCGATTTGACGATGCTGTAGGAAGGACTGGAGCTTTCTCATAGTTACTCTGCTGAGACGGGACGCGCTCCTAAAGTGTGAGCAGCTGCGCGGTAACCTCTTATCTCATGTATCTCGTGTCGTCACGAATGCAATGCAATGCAATGCGGGGTCATCGTGAATACAGCTTGCTACAGTAATATCAGGCACACTGTCCCCTGGTCTCCACATCCCACATGTGACCCTGATAGTCTCACGATGCTAAGTTATCCTATCTTATCCGGGTTTGGGAACCGAGACGACACCTGACGCCTGACTGAACAACGACATACAAGACGTCGATCATCTATTCGCTTGTCAACGTATCGTATCTCATCAACAACCACTGCTAGTAGTAGATCTTCGCAAAAAGTGTATCTTGCTCAGATCTCTTTCTTGGGCGCTGATACCAAAGATCGAGTCAAAGAGCCTGAGTGAAGAGCGACACTCCAGCCTCATCTCTCAGCGGAACCACCAAACAACAGGAGAAGCGGTCCTGGAATAGAACGAGAGACACAACATGCCGTTCAAGCTGGACTTCACAGTCCCTCAGAATAAGTGAGCCATACATCCAAATCTATGTCTACTCATATGCCTATGGAAAGAGCAATCCTGCGCTGTGCGAATCATCGATCAGGCCCGATACCCAAGGGAAATGAGGTATACTCCCTCTTTATTCACTGCTCCCGCTCCCAGATACGCTGATCGACAATAGTACAATATCGCACAGCGACCTATACTCTTGGCACGCAGTCTGTCCCTCCTGATAAGCGTCAGAGTGCCATCGCCGGAGGTAATCGGTCGTCACACCTGACTGACTGATGACACAACGTGTCTTGTCGTATTGCAGAAACAACTTGATACCGAACCCGCCCGGGTATCTTCCGCCCGCCTCAGCTAAGCAGATTTCAAGAGTAAGTACCTATCTATAACCTTCGACATGACGCATCTGCCCTCATCGGTGCATGGATTTCGCTGGTCATTGTCTTTCTCTAAGGACCAATCGTCAAATTCTCATCTCTCATATACATATTTGATGGAAGAAGGATGGGACGTTATGCTGACTGTCCGATGGGACGGATATTGGACAGACTTCAACTGCACCCGATGCCGATACCCTTTTTGCGCAGAACCGTAAGGCCACTGAGCTTAAAATGAGACGGGCGTGGGATCTAGCTCTGAGGTGAGTCAGTCTGGGTATTTGGTGCTGTACATTTGTGTCATGTTCTTTCGCCATGACTATGACTACGATTCGGGGGCACACCTCTACAAGGCCTCTTCACACCAATAATTGATTCCCGACCTTACGCTCTCTCCCCTTTGGTCGCCTCTTTTTGGCCTTATATGCCAGAGTACATGTAGAGAGCGATCCCAGCGTGATCCATCAAGACTACGTGCTGATCTCTATTCCGCGCGTGTCGCAGCCCCGCCAAATCACTGCCTATGCAAGCTATCATGCTCTACTTCTCAGGATCGGGCGTCCAGATCTTCTCGTTAGGAATGATCTTCATGCTCCTGACCGGACCCATAACCGCCGTCTTCAACATTTTTCGAGGTGAGTGTTGGTATGTCGCCATCAGATCAACCAGCGGCTTGGAAATCTATTGTCTTCTTCTCAATCGTCGGGATCGTACAGACGGAAATCCACGCCGCTGCCGTTCGGTCACCAATCACATGACGCAGTAGTACATGACGGCTAAAGCGAATGTCGATCGCAGCTTTCGAATCCCTCCGGCCTACACCTATCTCTCCGATCACCTCATCCTCAGCTACCCGTAAACCCGCCGACGTCAAAACAGTACAAGAGCCCTCGTACGTCCCGCTGGCTATGCCCATGTTAGCTTATGTCGCATCACAAGGCTTAGTGTGAGTGCACGTCTGTTCATCTCGTCTGGTGAACCCCCGCCTCCTGCCCCCCTCCCCCGGCCCTCCCTCTCCTCCTCTCTCTCTCTCTCTCTCTCTCTCTCTCTCTCTCTCTCTCTCTCTCTCT